>NDGN011496864.1:0-11779 GCA_002564285.1 Tympanoctomys barrerae
AATACAGTTTAAAAAAAAAAAAAAAAGTCAAGTTGAGTCAGGCAGGGCACCTGTCATCCCAGCTCCTCCGGAGCTCAGCTGGAAGAGCTGAGGAGTTCTAAGCCAGCTTGGGCAACAGAGTTAAGATCCAGTCTCCAAAGCAAAAGGTCAAATATTTTATGTTCTTTCCAAAAACTGGAAATTGGCTCCATGCTTCCTTGTCTTAATCAACAATAAACAGGTGCTCATTTCTCACCCAGCTTCACCTGGCCAGAAACAGGCTGGTTAGACAGGGAGGCAGGGTGACAACCAGGTGGTGCCCCTTAACAATAGAGAGGAGTTGGCATCTCTCAGATCTGCAATGACTACAAAGAGTTGAACTAATTTTCTTCACACAAGAGGGTACAACTAGATATAACTTATTTTACACAAAGAATACTAATCCTAAATTGGGACTTTCTCCTCCCAGACTTTCTTCTCAACCTGCATTTCTGTCCCTTTTAAAAACATTCATATCCTAATTCATTTATATTCACAAAGCTGTGAAGCCACCCTTTCTCCACTGTGTAATGTCACCACAGTGAAAAAGCCAAGTAATTCTGCAAAAGCCAAGGGGTCCTCTGCAAAGCCTCAAAACTGCTCAGTTCTGTGGAAGGCTCTCAGGTAAAGGAGCCCGTGAAACAACACCACATATAACTTCCCACTGGAATGGAAGAAAATAAACGCGTTTTACAATTACACTGCCCCTACTTTCCTTCAAAATGAGCTAGATTAGCTGAAGGGAAGGGAAGTTTACTCTCATTTTTTTCCCACACTACAATCACTTCACAACAGGCTCTAATGTCTGCAATTTAAACTTTACATGATGCATGAAAATCTTTTATGAATCAATAAGTCAATCACTTTTCACTAAAAATACCCACACAAGAATAAATCTCACCACCCCCAATATTTCTTTTCCACCGCAAGGCCTGGAAAGTAAAAACTGGAAACAATAATAATGTGTTTTTCACCTAAACTTGTATAATCTTCAACCAAGCAAATGAACTGAAAAACCATTTTTTAAAATAAGACAATCAGGAAAATTAAAAAACTGGACACTGAATAGTAAGAAATTACTATTAATTAGGCTCATGGATAACGTTGTAGTTGGCTTTTAAGCTTTGGTGGTGCTGTCTGCTGCAACTGCTTATCCTTCAGTTTCACCTGGTGGTTTAATTTACAGATGAAAGGCCAGAGATTTGCTTTAGAAAATTCAACAGGTGGGTGAAACAGGGTTGTCACGTGCTGCTAACAGTTGAAGACGGGTAAATGATAAATGAAGCTTTATTGTACTGTGCTCCTTTCTCTTATTTTTTCCATATGGTTGACAGTTGTTCTCAGGGAAGGAAAATATACACATCGAAACTCTTGTCTGTCAAATGTACACAAGTTTTTGTTTCACTAAACCACTGAAAATTCTATTCTCCTTATGCATCTGGCATGATTTGTAATTTCCATTCTCCAAACTAATTTCCTCCAACAGACTAAAAACGGAAATACAAGAACTTTTGTGGCCTTTTAATTCCACTCATCAGTTAAGTGCTAAGTGAGGAAACAACCTAGAATTCCAACTTAATCGTATTATTGAATTTGAAGACCATTTACGTTTTGAGTTAAGAAGGTGAAAAAGCACAGGATTCGTTTTACTTTAAACTTACCTCACTCCTCCATTAAACTAAGTTTGGCAGACAGTGCACAAAGGTGGAAATGGAACAGATGTCTGTTCACCCCCAAGAAATAAACTTTCCCAGAAGAAGGTAAAAGAACTCAATGGAACCTGACACACAAGTATTCCCAAAATCTCCGGTAACCCACGTACTCCCTGACAGTCGCCCCACTAGCCTTTCAAGTGCTTCGCAGGCAGCGAGCCCGGCTGGTCGTTTCACCTCCTCCCTTCTCAGGGGAGGTGCTAGCGAGCCAAGAAATGACCAAAAGACAGGCCGGAAGGAGGAGAGCGAAACGCAAAACGCACGGAGTCGGGACAATCAGCGCTTCGATAACGTGAAGAGTGTGTTCAAAGTGGACTAAGTGAGAGGGAGCGCGCTGCTACACACCTCCCTGGAACATAAGCGATCCGCAGAACACAAGTCCCTGTTCTCCCCGAGTCCTCGCAGGTACAAAAGAACTCTGCGGACCCTCGGCCACCAGGAGTGCCCCGACTCCCACTCCCACCCACCCGCGCCCCCGCCCGGAAGGCCGCCCTCGCCAGTCCTCGCGCGGCTCCCCGGACCCGAGGCGGGGATGCCGGGGACCGAGCCCGCTGGCTCCACTCGCCCGCCGCCAGGCCCGCGGCACCCCCCGCGCGGCCCTGGGGTCCAGGACGGCAACCCACTCTGGGCCCAGGCCCGGCGCCCCGCGAGGGTCGCCGCGAGCGTCGGCCCGGGTCCTTCCCCGGGTCCCTGCGGGACCCGAGCTCCCCGAGTCGCGGCGGCCGCCACCGTACGGACGCAGTCACAGCCTACCTGTCTTCGCTCTTGTTTTTCTGTTTCTTCCCCATGGCTTGTCAGCGGCGCTCGCGACCTCTAGCCTCCCTACTCGGTCTCTCCCAGAGCCACCGTCTCCCGGCCGACTTCGGACTCCGCTCAGCTCGGTCCCTCCGCGCTGCCACCTCTCGTACCCGGCTCTCCACAGACCCGCGCACTGGGACAGGGCACATATGGTGTGAACCCTCAGTGCGCACGCGCATCGCCCGGCCGCCTCGGCGTGGGGACGCAGGACGCGGCGCATAGAGAGCTGCTCTTAGAGAAGAGCGTCTCCAGTACACACTCTGGCCCGGCAGGAGCGCGCGCGCCCCCTGGCCGCAAGCGTCCGCAGCACACCGACGCCCGTGTAGTTTCTATTCCCAGGTTCTAGAACGCAAAGGTAGACAATGAAACTCAACTTTTCCGCGAGGATTTCAGGCTTCAGGGATTGGTATTCGGCTGCAAAGCAGGCAGAAGACTTACTTCCCGCAGGCATTTTTAGTCTCAGCCGCATCAAGTTCAGTAACACTATGATCCCGTTATGGATGCTCTGAGGTTCCAGAAGATGAAGCCAGCACAAAATTGAAGCTCTCAGAGATGTCCTTAGATTATAAACTATGTACAGTCGTGAAGGAAACACACAACAAGGCCATCTCCATTCATTCCCTAGTATAGGGTTTGGTCTTCACACTCAAAGCAAGAGCGAGTTCTTAAAATTCTCATGTTGGGGAAGCCAGGAAGAAGCTACAGGGGTGGAGAAAATGATCTAGATGTCATAACATATATAACATATGAGGACAAGGGAACCAGCAGAGACCACCAGTTTTGTGTAAATGCAGCATGGCCAGGAGCAGGCAGGCCAAGTGCACAATAAGACCGTGTGCTGTAAGCAAAGAGAAGTGTGTCCCTGGTATGGAGATGTCAGGGGACATTAGGAGGGAAGATCCAAATAAATATCTGTGGTCAAAGTTCTCTGGCAGTCTTGTACCTTAGTGGCCAGAGTCTTTCAAGTGTCTGAGGTACGTTCTCAAGTCTCCAGATGTCTCCAGGACCTGCAAAACGTCTTGTCCAGTCTCCTCCACAACATCTTGCGCTTGCGAATAACAGCCTCCAGTGCTGAGCTGAATTCCCTGCAGACAGCAGTGCTGCTGGTGGCAAGCAGGCTGGGAACTGTGTGGGTGAGGTCCGGTTGGAGCCTTATAGATAGGTGAGCATTCCTCGTTCAATGAGCAAGACTCATTCCTGTGACCAAATGAACTGGTCCCTACAAGAGTAATTGTATATAGTACGGATGTTACAATACAGTATTTAGAACAAAAAAATGGTCAAACAAAACAATAACTCAATGAGTTTACTTTTATTTGCATGACTCTTACACACAATACTATAATGTATAATAGCACATTAAAAACTACAGTACTGTACATTACAATCAGCAAGAATTACACTACTAGCTGGGTGTGAAGGCGCCCACCTGTAATGCCAGCACTCGGGAGGCTGAGGCAGGAGAAACATTTTGAGTTCGAGATCAGCCTGGGCTACAAAATGAGCTCGAGGCCAGGCTGAACTGCATAGTGAGACCCTGTCTCAAAAAGACACCAAACAAACAAACTACTGTACATCAAGTTGTGCTGTACAAAAAAAGACATTAAGGCTCTATCAACAAGATGTACAGAACCGTATAAAAAATAAAAACCCACGGGTCTTCAATCTGAACAGTCGTTAAACAAGTCGTCAAACGAGGGAAGTCTGTGTATTAGGAGTCAATGACTTAAAACTTCATTGTGCTGCATAAATTATATCTCAAATTTAGAAAAGGGGAAATGTTCCATTCACGTTAACGAAGTTCAGGCGTTAAGCAACATCCTTGCTGACGCGTTTCTGATGTAACATTATGACTAATGGCCGGTGCCTAGCGAAACTCCAACTTGATGACTTTGGTAGAAGTCGTCCAGCCTAGACAGAAACAAACTACAACTCCCAGGATAACTTGTTCCTTTTCCCGCTGGACGGATTTACCCGGAGGGAAACAAAAGATCTGAAACTTCTGGTTCCCGAAGCCCGGCAAGCCGCGCAAGCGCAGCCACGCTCGGCGCACGCCCACAGTTTTCTCTCGCGTCGCACGTCGTGTCGCAAGGAAACTGTAGCCAATAAGGAGGCGGGAGTGAGGGCCGGTTAGCAGTCGCCGGTAGCTGCTGCGATCCTGAAGACGATTTTCTGGCGCTGCTCCTCCTTCGTCGCTCAGGCATTGCGGAGAGTTCAGGTGAGGCAGGGACGGCAGCATCTGAGGCCGCCGAGGCCCCGCACTGACGGGCCCGTAGCCGCGCGACGTCGGCCCCGGTCGGGGGAAGGGTGCGGCCCGGACGCCGTTGTCCGCGCTGCGGCTGGGGCTGCCGCGCATGCGCTCCAGCGCGCCCTGAAGTCTGGGGGCCCCCGGAACTGCCCTCATCTGTCCCGGGGGATCCGGGGAGGCGAGGGTGATGGTGTTGGAAGATCCCCCGGGGGCAGTTAAGGACGAGGCCCTTGGTTGTTGTTACGAGTATTTGTGGGTGAATCCAGAAAATGGTTAGCAAATTTGAGGACAGACGGTGGTGTCTCTTTCCATCCTTGCATTTGAGCTGTAAAAAATAATCTGAGTGTGGCTTGAAGAGCGAAAAGTTATGGGGACCACGACGCCGTCTCCTTAGCCCTTCCTGAGTGAACAGTTCATGCTTCTGTTCCCAGTTAGCGCAATTAAATTCCGGGCTCATCCTGCAGACCTCGAAGGATAAGCATCCGCAGCGCTGGGAGAGCACATTCTGGCCTTCGCTATTCCCACCCTGCGCCCACCTCAGCGGCCACAGTCCTGCTGACATTTTTCTTGGGAGGTGAGGAATATGGAAATCTGCTATTTTTAAAATAGAGCTGCTTTTCAATTGCATAGTATTGATGATGAGCGTATAGCTTGGTTTGTTTCGGTTATTCAGTTGACAATGGCCTGGCGCTCACCTTTTAGCCCAGGCTGGTCTCGAATTCACATTTCCTGCTTCAGCCTCCCGAGTGCTGGAATGATGGGGCTGTGCCACCACGCCCGGCTAGTTTACTTTTTTAAATTCATACTTTTGCACTTAATGATTTGAACAGAAACTAAATTTAAAAATACACAAATGTTTAAATACATGAGTGACTTAAAAATACATAAATGTTTAAATTTTTTAAAATGTGTTATATAGAAAAAGGCATATTGCAGTGAATCCCCCTCAGAATCCACCCCTTCACTTCAAACATACCTCCCCCATTGTTCTTGCCGTTTTCTGAAGTGGCTCTGGAAGTCCTCCTTCCTGGGGGTCTGTGGGGAGTGCTCGCATCCCTTTCTGCCTGGCCTGGCCATTTTGACTTAGGGGAGAAAGAACCAGAAGTCAGATAGTGCCAGATCTCCAACGAATAAAGGTAGGCGAAGACACAGTTATATTTTTATTTGACAGAAATGACCATAAACGCTTGATCAAACGCTTGATCATCATAAAATATGGTGACTATATAAATTTAAAAAATATTATGGTAAAAGACTTAACTTTTTTTTTTTTTTTTCCTGGTGAGAGGGTGTTGCTATGTAGCCCAGGCTGGTCTTGAACTCACGGCAGCCCTCCTACCTTGGCCTCCCCAGTGCTGGGATGACAGGCATGCACCACCGCCAAGGCTTCCACCTTGTTTTAAGTAGTTATCCCCTCATTCTTGGCAGTGTGTCTTTTGCTGTAATAAATTTGCTTTTCAAATTTTAAATACTCATCATATCCTTTGATTACGCCTTCTATGTTCATTCAAATTAAATATTGAATTTAGAGCACATGCGTTCTGAGCACTGCTAATTCATTCAGGCTTTTAAGGTGCTTTGGTAGGTAGTATTTGTAAAACTATCGATAGTGTATTGAGATGCAGCAGCTACGTGCTTTAGTTGGCAAATTATAAATCATTTCTGTGGCAATAACCCAGGGATACACATAAAATTGCTTCTGTGGCCAGTAGCAAATACTGAATATTATTAAAAATGTATAATTGAGAGATCTTTGTGTAATCTGAGATCTGTTTTAAAACCTAGATTGCACAAAAGAATGTTATATAGTATTTTAAAAAGTAAGCCAGGTGTGGTGGCACTCACCTGTCATCCCAGCACTCAGGAGGCTGAGGTAAGAGGATCACAGTGAGTTCAAAGCCCACCAAACCCTGTCTCCAGCTGGGCATGGTGGTGCACACCTGTAACCCCAGCACTTGGGAGACTGAGGCAGGATTGCTGGGAGTTCAAAGTCAGCCTGGGCTACGTAGTGAGACCCTGTCTCAAAAAAAAAAACCCTGTCTTCAAAGAAATGGTTTTTCAAAAGACATTTGAAGTTTTACATCAAAGTTAAGAATGCTGGCTATTACTAGTACATTGAAACCAGTATTTAATTTTGGAACCTTATGGATTTTATTAGGCTATACAGTAGGAGTAGACAAACTCCATGGCAGGGATCACAAGAAAGGTATCTCGCTCAACACAGTGGTCAATCAAATTGTGACATATATTTATGTGGAGAGCCCAGTAGTTACAAATACCTTCCTGCTGTAAAGTCATTTCTGTTCTGCTTCTTTTTTCTTTTGGTAAAAGCACTGCTTACCAGCGCGTGGCACCAGGTACAGCGATAGCTCATTTCTCTGTGATCTGGTGGTGACCTTAAAGATTTGCTTCAGCTTTAGTATGAACTAAATCACATGTACCTGATGTTTGCTGTCGGTAATTACATTTTAGTCAATTAGATTTTTATTTTTTAAAAATGTTTCTATTAGTCTTAACATTCCCATCCGCTTGAATCATCGGTGGTACTACATGCGTGTGCCCCATTGGGCAGCTTAGACCACCTGACAGGGCTGTCTGTGCCGCCTGATGGGACAGTCGTGCAGAGAGCATGGTGGTTCCGAGCCGCTCAGTAGTAAGTTATGAATTAGGGCCCCATCATGAACACGTTACGTTACTGTGAATATGTTATTGCCAACTCGGGTTCCCCTCCCATTGGTTATGACTAAAACATGAGGTGTAAATTTTCTGAACTTTTGCTGTGACTCTAACCAACTGAAAATTAAAACACTTAAATAAAGATGCTTGCTGGGGATATAGCTCAGCACCACAGTAGCTGCCTGGCAAGCGCAAGGTCATGAGCTCGATTCCAAGTAGGAAAAACAAAAAAGAATTTCCCAGCGATTCATCAGCATGAATCAAGGCTCAGCTATTGGCAGAGTGCTCTGTGGCATATACATAACTAGAGAAAAAAAAGTTGCTTCTTGTTGATTTAAGTTTTATAAACCTTCTCCCCAGCACGAAAGTTGAACTGCACCACTTAGAAGAATGGAGGCTGATGCATCTGTCGACATGTTTTCAAAAGTCTTGGAGAACCAGCTGCTGCAGACTACCAAACTAGTGGAGGAACATCTGGATTCCGAAATTCAGAAGCTGGATCAGATGGATGAAGATGAATTGGAACGGCTCAAAGAGAAGCGACTTGAGGCCCTAAAGAAAGCGCAACAGCAGAAACAAGTAACTTCTCTTTGTCTTGCTTTCTGAAATTGCTGTACCAGTGTGCGCCTAACAACTTATACAGACATGTGCCCTACTAGTCTCATTTGGGTCCTCAGTTCTAGAATTTTCTGAATTCAAAATTTCCATCATTGTTAAAAATTTGTCGAGGAAGCCTAGAATATAGCGCAGAGGTAGAGTGTGGGCTTAGCACGTGCAAGGCCCAGGATCAGTCCCCAGCGCATTGACATTTGTCCAGGGGAGGGGAGGGGAGAGACATTAGGGAAGAAGATGTGGTATGTGAAGGGCTGACATGTGAAAGAGATTAAAGCTTTGTTCTTAGTCCAAGCTGCGGTCTCCACAGCAAGCGGGAATATAGTGCAGCACTGTGTCAGATGACCTCCCTAAAGGTGACCCAGTGTGGGTACAGATGCTTTTTAAGCACTGGCCAGGCATTTCCAGGCATCCCTGTGTAGATTGCATGTTCATTTTCACAACAACCCAGTGAGATAGCTAGGTGTTTTGTCATGTCGTTATGGACTAGGTACTGTGCCTTCTGCCTGGGAGTTCAAGGCTCCTTTTTGTTAAAACCAGCTGCCTCAAAATCAGACTGAGGGGCTGGTGAGCTAGCTTAGTGGTCTCAAGCGCCTGTTTAGGCACGCTTAGGCAGGTACAGGGGGCCACGGTTCGATCCCTGGCACCACATGCCCCTCCAGCTCCACCCTCAGCGTGGGCTAAGCCAGCAAAAAATAAAAGCAGACTAAGCGTCCCACTGAAGTGTTAAGCTTCCTGCTGCAGGGGCGATTAGAGAAAGTCTGGCCGGTGCGGCAGGCCTGGCTGCTGGGGGTTCCTGTACTGGGTAGGAGAGTTGGATCAGATGGAGCTCTTCTCTCACCCCAGACAGACCCTGTGTGAGCAGGCTGCTTTCTTTTCTCAGAACCCAGCCCCACGTGGCGTGGCGTGGCGTAGCGTGGCGTCGTGTGGCGTGGCATGGTGTCATGTGGCTCGGTTCTCAGAAGCACACAGAGCCCCCAGCCTCTCAGCTGTAGTCATGTCTTTCTGTCCCAGAGACTGACTGGTTTCTCAGAGTTTGGTTTTTGCTGAGGAGGGAACATTATTTTTAAAAGCTTTGTGGGGCTGAGGCACAGCTCAGTGGTGAGGGGTTCACCCGCCTTACGACCTTAGGCCTAAGGCTCAGTCCCCAGCACCACAAAAAGAAGAAAAAGCTTTGTAATAATTTAAATCTAATGCTTCTGATTTTAGTTTGAGAGCACACAAACACACCCAAAAGCCGGGTGTCGTGGCGCACACCTGTAACGCCAGCACTCAAGAGGCTGAGGCACGAAGATCACCATGAGTTTGAGGCTACCCTGAGCTACATAGTGAGTTCAAGGCCAGCCTAAACTACATAGTGAGACTCTGTCTCAACCAAAAAAAGAGAAGAAAAAAGAAACAAAGGAAAGTAAGCTGCTAAAAGAAATAAAGGTTTTCTGCCAGACAAAATTGACTTGTTACAAAATAATATAATTGTGACACTTATCAAGTGGTGCTGAGTGAATTACATCACACCTATAATCTTGTACTTCTGTCCAAATTAGGAATGGCTTTCAAAAGGACATGGGGAATACAGAGAAATCCCTAGTGAGAGAGACTTTTTTCAAGAAGTAAAGGAGAGTAAGAAGGTGGTTTGCCATTTCTACAGAGACACCACGTTCAGGTAACTTACGTTCCCGCTGTTCTCTTAAAACATGATGAGATGTTCACATAGAGGTACACTGGTTTTCATAGAGGCATTTGACCACTAACCCCTCAATTATTTAACTACAGGATGACCAACAATTGCATATTTTTGGTTAATTTTTATAATATAGCAGGAAATATAAAAATGAGAATTTTATATTTCCAAGTTGCTTTTGTATATTGTCTTTCTTTGAGGGATTATTATTATTATTATTTTTTTTTTTTGGTCGCCTCAGGGCAGGTCTGGTTTGGCTTGAGGACCTGGGGATACACCACAGCATCCTGAGCCTCAATGCTTTGTTTCAGCAGGCACTTAAACCACTGACCTAATGGGCAGGCCCCTTGTCTTTCTTTGAGCACCACACTTTCCACTATTGTGTTGGCCTTTCCTTTTCTTCTGCGGTCAGGTATAAATTCAATAGATTGTCTATCCACTAAACTTAGTGGTACAGATGTTGATGAGGTTATCCCATATTTTTCACTTATTTCACTGAGACAGTAGGTCTCAGACCTAATGTAAATTGTACATGAGCTGGGCATGGTGGGGCACACACTCCAGAGGCTGTGCATTGTGAGTACGAAACGAGCCTGGGCTACAAAGTGAGTTCAAGGCCAGCCTGAACTGCGCAGTGAGACCCTGTCTCAGAAAGACTCAATAAATCAATAGCTAGATAGATAGTAAAGGACTTTTTTCAGCACTCTCATTTTGAATAAATAACAAGTTCCATATTACTTGGTCCAGAAGGTACATAAATATTTTATAATAATATTTTCCCCCACTTTTTGATTACAGGATAGCTTATTAGATGTTGGTCAACTCTGTCAAAACCACCCATAGAATTTTTATAATCCTTGAGCACTACTACAAGTTTTTTAGGCTCATTTCTTCTTTCAGGTTCTGTCATTTCTGTATTATAAATAGTTGACAGTAAGGAGTGGGCTCTTTTCATCGTGCCATTTCGTAACAGACTCTCCTCCCCTTTGCAGATATGCTGACATCTCTCCCTTTGCAGAGTTTGTTATTTGCTCCTGGTCAGTGTCGGGATCCCAGCGTCCATTTTGTGTTGTAAGGGGGGTACCACTGAGTTCTGGAGAACTATAAGGTTGTGTCTAATGTACCTATGATCAGAGCTTTTATAGCTCGTAGCACAGAATTGGAGACTGTTTTTCATAAGAGAAACAGACATGAATTAGTAAACGAAAACAACCAAAACTTATGTTAGAATTCATTAGAAATAAATATCAAAGGCAAATACAGTGTTCTAAATAAAATGTATGTGAAGAATAGTTGATACAAAACAAACCGACACACTAAGTGTCTCGTACCAGTAAGAGTCACCTGGTTGAAGTGACACCTGCCCAAGCAGTGCTCAGGACAGTGAGGACATAAACAAGCATGCTGCCTGGTGACACTCTGGATAAACTCTTCTGCAGTGAAGAAAACCAAGAGGAACAGCATCCTAGGCTGTGTCATGGCTCCCTGTCGGGGTTTTGAATGTTCTGGTCAGCATATCAAACAGCTGTAGCTTAAGGCCAGCAACATGCAAACTATTAAATGATTTGCGCTTGCCAGGCAGGCACTTAGCTGCTGAGCTGCCTCCCTGGCCCCCAGAAAGTGACTATTATAGAAAGTAATCATGTTCCCATATAAGTTGCCTGGATTAATTTCTTGGTAACTCTGAGAACATACATAAGACTTTAAATTTTCTTATTTATTTGTGTTACTGGGGATTGAACTCAGGACCTTGTGCTTGCCAGGCAAGCACTTACGCTGCTGAGCTCTCTCTCTGGCCCCATGTACTTAAAATTAAAAGTCTTACCAGAACAAATTCTTCGTGCTTTTTTTCCTACTAGGACAGTAATGCCGTGATGTGGGGCATTCAGGAGAGGCCAGCAGCTCTCATAGTTGGTGTTGAGCCAGTTGCTCCATCATTTTTATTTCTGCTTTTTGTTTTGTTTTATAATTTATTTATTTATTTATTTATTTTGTGTGTGTGTGTGTGTGTGGCCCCCTCAGCCCACCAGGGGG
>NDGN011496891.1:405-10828 GCA_002564285.1 Tympanoctomys barrerae
TCAGGACATATGAGAACTTGTACTGTAACGTCATGTAACTCAGTAGTGTCCCTAATTTTCTGAACATACGTATTGTTTAAAAAGGTGTGGTGACAGGATGCATTTAGACAATGTAAATAAGCCATGGGGGTGCACGTAAACCGCAGGTTACGAAAGTGATATAAACCTGAAGTCTGTTTTGCTGAATGTATCTATGAAGGCATCTTTATTCTAAGTTTACATAAATTAAGTCAGAGCGTACTCCAGTGATATGGCATGTATGTCATTTCATATCCGTAATAAAATCCTAAATGTTGCATTTAAAATTACTGATGCATTTCCATGCCCTCCACTCCCTAAGTTGCTTCTACTAGGCAAAAAGCAGACACGAATACACTATGTAAAGAAAGAGCAAAATTGCTACCACATGCTTGAGACCAGAGGGCTTCTGCGAGGGCGCTAAGAGATTAAGAAAAAGTAGAGCTGAAAGGCAAGCTGGGACCAGGTGGGGCCAGCCCTCGCCGCCACAGAGGCGGCAGCATCCCAGCGGTCTGTGTCTTTATTCATACACTGGAAAGCGGGGTGTACACACTGGAGTTGGAAGTGTAAGGCCACCGTGTTCCCCCGAGCACGCTGAGAGGAAAACACTCCTGGAGCTCTCTGTGCTGTGTCAGTGGGGGTGGGGGGCTGAGGCAAGACTCGTGCTGGCCGGGCTTTGCTCACGGCCCAGCAGCTTGTCTGCATGGCTGGGACTCTGTTGTTAGGGGTTGTGTCTCGCTGTCCCCCAAAGCCTCCTGCAGTCACGGGGCGGCTTCTAGAGCTTTTGTTTAATTCTTGATCCAATGTGGGAATTCTGGGGGTGGGCGTTGCACCTGCCCTGGGTGGGCAGTCTGCATGCAGTGTGAGGGAGGGAGCGGGGCTCGCCGGCTGCTGCAGCTGCTCCTCCCTGTAGCTCTTGCTGTTGGCTGTTTTCCACCACCATAAGCTGCTGCCCTCTGCCCTGTGCCGCTCTGCCTTGGAGCCAGCTGAGTATGGACTGAAACCTCCACAAACTGGGAGCTAAATAAACCTTTGCTTCATTAATCTGGGTGTCGGGAAAAGTACCCGAGGCAGTGGGCTGCATGGGCCTAGGTCTCTGAACACGGGGACCTGGACCATTTGGACATGGGATGTTAGCCTGTGTTTGGGGCCTCGCACTAGCCCTGAGTGTGCAGTCCATCCCCAGCTCGGCTGCTCCCTGCCACTCCCCTTTTGTTCCCCGGAAGCAAGCGGTGAGTGGTCGGTTGGAGCTGGAGGAGCTGCCTTTAGAGGACTCTGCAGAAGAGCTCTTTCCTTGTGGGGTGCTTCCCTAGCCTCTTTCTCCAGGTGTCTGCAAGGAAGACAGACACCTGTGAAGGCTTTTGTCTTGAGCCCTTTCTAGTCTGAGTGCGCACACTTGTTCAGGCTAAAATTCCATGTCTAGACATTCCAGGTCCTTGTGTTCAGAGACCTAGGCCCATGCAGCCCACTAACCCCAACGGCAGTCAGTTACCAGTGTACCTGGAACTTGTCAGGAGGTGTCAGGGATTTGAGTTTCTTTTTGTAGCCAGCTTATTACCATGGTGTTGTTTTATACATGTTGTGGTATACTTTTCTGCTGGATGTTCAGGACCAAGTTAAAGTGAGACCTGTTTTAATTAAAATTAATTTCTGACTATCAGGGTCAGTTCGTTCTCAGGATCTGCCTTTGAACCATGCATAGCACCTCTCAGTTCTACTCTCCTTTTTTATTTTTATTTTTTTTTGTATTTTAGGGAAGTGTCTACAGGATGCTCAGGGTCTCATTACTAGATCGGACTCGTAGTGATCTGCCTGTTTACAGCCTTCCAAAAGCTGGGATTACAGGCACTTGACACCATGTGCTGTCTCAATTGCCATCTCAGTGTACCCCAGGGGCAGGGCCAGCATGGCAGGCCGAGGATTGAACCCCTGGACCCTGCTCCTGCTGCAGGCGCTTTAATCCCTGAGCTACTTGGCCAGCCCTCAGTTCTCTCTGTACCAGCCTTTCTCAGCAAGTCATCCCCATCTAGTGTAAAAGAAGCTCTCACCGTCTTTGTTGTCCTCCGGTAGGCTACGTGTAGCAATACGTAGCATATGCGTCACACAAGTGGTGGCTACAGCTACCATTACGAGCTGTGGCCTCATGGGGGCCTGGCGTGAAGCTCCCATCACAAGCGTCTGGACCACAGGGAAAGGCAGATGTCTGAATCTGAAAGAAAATCTTTGTTACCATAAGCAATTTGTAAAGCAGTTTCAGCTTTACATTTAGAAGATCCGTATATCTAGAAGGCATGAATACATTTAATATACCAGGAGATTAGCAATAATCAATTATCATTACCTTATGGAAACCTGTGCTTCTCAGTTAGTTTTGTACCAGAGCATTTTTAAATCAGAAAATTCTATTGTCTTACTTTTAGAAAACTTAATCTTTTGTTGGTGACCAATGTAAACATACCACAATAATATATTCTGAACAGCAGTCTTGGGGAGTCTGTCACAAGGCTATGAGGTCACTGGGGTCTTCCATTAATGACCAAGAGCGGGCTAATTTTTGTTTCAAACAGTTGCTTTCATGTTCATGAACTCGAGTCCTATGATAATTTCTCCCACCTTAAGTGATTTTTGTTTAATGATCATAACCATTTTTGATGATTTATGAAAAATAGAACATAATTGCTACAGTATTTTTTGGCTAGTAAGAAATAGCCAGGTCATAGTACATAAGCTGTAGCAAGCACTACGTTTATAAAACCAAGCTTAGCATCGCTGTGGCCGGCTGGCAGCTTTGGTGGAGGCAGGCCAATGCTTCAGAACCCCAGAAATGCAAAAAGAAGAGAAATCCATTGAGCACAGAGAAAAACAGCAGCTTACAGACTGTGCAGACAGACAAATCTGTTCACAAAAATCAGAGTGCATTCAAATACATTTTTGCCAGATTGAATTATAATTCTTTTATAATTTTAGAAGTTTGGAATTACAAAAAGACTAGCCAGTTTTTTGTAGGCCAATTAGCAGAGATTTCTTATAAGAAAAACTTGGAAGAAATAAAACCTTTCATCTATAAATTGTGTGTGTGTGTGTGTGTGTGCGTGCGTGCGTGCGTGCTGTGTTTCATTCTGTCCTCAGAATTCTGGCAGCTTCCATGTCCCTTTCTTTGATGCAGCTTCCAGCTCAGTCACTGCCACCCCTTCTGTGGCCTACTCAGGCCTTTTCCTCTGTCAGCGTTCTCTGCGAAGCTTAACACAACTCAGTTTGCATGGTCACTCGCGTGGACGCCCTTCGCTGCCACCTGGACTCGCCCATGCAAGGGCTGTGCCCCACTTCGCTCCGCATTGCTGTGACTATGCTCGAACTGCTGCAGTGTAAGAGCAGCGACAGCGATGCCCAGAGGAGGGGCGGGCACTGGTGCACGCTGCTGACTAAGGCCTGGAGAAGGGAGCCCTGGGTGTCCACCTGCTTCGGGACAGCGGCGTAGCTGCCACTGTTCACTTCGGGCTGGTTGCGCAGCCCTCTTCCCCAGTGTGGCTGACATTAGGTTCCCTTGCCCTCCCTGTCCAGGCCAAGCTCCAGGCTGGGTGGTGCAAGTCCGGTTTCTACCTGGAGCTGCTAGCCTGTGCAAATTGACCTTTTCCCTGCCCCACCCAGGGGTTTGAGAAAAGTGAGAAGAGTAGAAAGCAGGGGTTTCTCCAGGTTAAGTGACAATTTCAGGGTTTGTGGTGACCAGGATGATTCTGTGGGTTGGCGTGGAAACACCTACGCCCTCATTGCAAGTGGAGATGGTAGGTTCCACTCTTACGGATCATGCCTGCCTTTCGATCTTAAGCAGAGTTAGATCATCCTTAAAAAGATTTAGCAATTTTTATTATTTAGAAATATTTTATTTTAAGAGTTCACCTATTTTCTTTGATCTTATTCAATTTTATTGCAAATTGGTGGTATAATAATGTGACACATTTATTAGTCACATGTGCTGCAAAGACAATTTTTATAAAATCTTGATGAAAACAGACCTAGTTCCTGATAAAAGTGATCCATCTGTGTGTGTGTGTGTGTGTGTGTGTGTGTGTGTGTGTGTTTTACTGGAGATTGAACTTAGGACCCTGTGCTTGCCAGGCAAGCGCTTATTCTACTGAGCTATCTCCCCAGGCCCAGTGATCTGTCTTTATAAACTCACATGGCCTCATTTATTCCTTTCAGTGCTGGTTTCATATTTTCATCAAGTTTATTGTACTGCAAGTGTGCTCTGCCATTGGTGTATCCTTTCTCAGACAGGGACATGGCCAGCTGAGTGTCATTTACTCCGTACTTGGTTTGGGTGATGAGGTTTGCAATCAATTATTTCTTCACTGGTCAGAGTTTCTAATGTCTTAGATGGAGTCTTCATGCCATCTACTTGTGAGCTACTTTTGCTGTTGTGTGTAATTTCCTGTCCCAGATCCATAATGTTCTGATGAAAAAAACCCAACAGAAATACGCTGTCACCGTAAGCACCAACAGATGTGTTGGGACGGTGTCCGTGGCTTCGTTGGAGGGTCGGGATTCACGATTGGACTCCAGAACTTCAGTGCTGTGTTCCGGTCCTCACACACTTTACCAGGGTGCATGAGAGAAACCAATGATGAGCACAATGATCAGCAGAAGAGTCGGCTGAAGGGACCGTCAGGGCCCACCCTGCCTACGCTCCACGGCTTCACTCTCTGAGGCTGTTGTGCTTTTCTTTGCTCAGAATGAACAGTGTTTATGATATGCATTAACACAAGCAGGCGCACCCCACACATGTGCACTCTGTATGTGTTTACACAGGAGTGTGCTTGTGTATATGGGTACATTTGTAGGTATGTAGACAGACGGTCCAAATTGTGCTCACCAGTGTGACTCTGTGGTCTGAAGTGGAAACGCCTTGCGCCTTCACTGCAGGTAGAGACAGTGGACTCCGTTTTCGTGGACAACACCTGCCTTCATATTCTAATCAGAATCAGGATGCCCTTAAAATGAGACTCACAGATGATTTCAGTAGTTCTTTAACTGGGCAGAAAACCTGAGTGCACATACACCTTATGCACTCTTATAAAGTGTTTCACCCCAAAACAGAAGATTTGGGGACCATCGTCCCATTTTCTTATTAATAGTAAAGCTACTTTTTTAAGTACCACATCCTCAGCATATGGCTGCATTCTTTGGCTGATTTCCTAATGTTGAACCTTGTTCTGAACTGTACTTTTAGATGGTAACTTGCTGTTGAAATGTCTACTGCGGAATTTAGTTTGCGATGGTTGTTTTGCACACTGCGTTTACATAATTCATGGGCTCCATGTTCCTCGCTTGTCAAATCAATAATTTCATTAAATTGGGCTCCTCCTCGTGGAATCCTGGACACCTCTGAAGGCTGAACGTGCTCACAGGGTCTTCGGGCTCGGGAACCGAGGCTCTGGTGTCTGCAGCTCCTCCTGAGCACTCCGGAGCCTCCTCAGGAACCACTGATTCCCTCTTAGAGTAGTCATTAGGGGCACTGGGTGCAGAACACACAGCCCTGGAAGTGGCCAAGCACTCGTTGCTGCAGTAGACTGCGCGAGCGCAGGTGGGCAAGTCATCCGCTCAGAGCCTTCCTGAGTCACGTGAAGGGAGGCGGTGGCTGTGGTGGCGGGCGCTCAGGATGGGCCTTCTGTGACCTGAGTGAGACACTGTCGTCCTCCAACTGTGCGCCATTGGAGACTTAATCATAGCTCAGGAGACAAGACGTTTGAGTAAGCCCGGGGGAGCAGAGTTCAAATGGACTGCCTGCCTCTTAGCTAGTTGAGCGCCATCTATGCCTCGTGTGCAAGGCTGTGGCCAGGACAGTGAGGCATGTGCACACTCGCTGTCCAGAACCACAGCTGCTCAAATAAGGACTGGAGATTGCATTTTTAATTTTGAAGATCAGGTGAAGTCACTGCTGTCCATCTGGCCGGAGATTTAAGTGTGAGTGAGTGTGTGTGTGTGTGTGTGCGCGCGCGCCCACGCCTATGTGTGGGTATGTGAATGGGCAGTACAGTACTACAGACACACATATATAAATTTTATTTGTTGATTACTCCTAGTTTTCATCTGTGGGACTTACAGTGAGATCTGTGCTCTGTAGTTTCAGCTGTATGAACTACTGAGATTTTCTGCTGAGCATCCCGAGTCCTTCTGAGGCCTGCAGGGTCATGAAAGTTCCTATAAAAAGTTTGTGGGTATTGTGTCAGATAGCAGAGTGATACGTTTTTAAAGTTCCCTGAATCAAAATACAGAGAAGAAAGCCTGCGTGTGTCTGCTAAGGACATGTTTGCAGTTTTCAAATGGAAAAGAAGCACAGAGCACCCAAAACAGGGCCGGAGCTGTGGGGAGGGCGAGTGCAGGGCATGCGTCTTTGAAAATTCCAGAACTGGAGGCATTAGTAACACAGGTCAGGAGAGTTTCATGTGGGGCTAGAAATGTAGGGGAGCGGGAAATACAAAACATGCACATTTTATTTGTTAAAATGAAGCCTGTCATTATAACCCAAGTGAAGAAGCACATGCTTCAGAGGCGGACCCTCGGGCTGGAGCTTAGCCCTGCTCAGGTGATACGGGGGAGCCTCACGCTGTTTCCATGTGTCAGTGTGCCGTGCAAAGTGCGGTACTGCTCCTGATCCCCCGTGCCGGAGGACTGAAGGAGTGAGCCTCGCACATGTGGTGCTTGGGCCACGGGAGGAAAGGCGTGGCCCCGCGTCAGCATAAGATGCGCCTGCCATAAAATGCCATTTGTGTTCGGGTTTGTTGTGATGCCTCAGTGCACGAATGCGTCTTTTGTGAATAATTGGGTTTGCAGAAAGAACCATTGAGCAAACTCTTGCTCCCATTCTGTGACTCCTTGCCAGGTGACAAACATGGCCATAGCCATCTTTTCCAAACCATGGGATGAGTTAAGTTCATGAACTGAGGCACCACTGTTTGGGGCTGGGGACGAGTGCCACCCCCAGATGCTGGTGCTGTCACGCTGGTTGAGAGGGGGCTATACCCGTCAGGTTTGCTCCGCATCCTTGATCTGCTCTGTGCCAGGCCCCGGCTCTACCACTGGCCACAGGCATAAGAGGAGTGAAATGAAAGGAGATTTGGTAAGTGAGTCACTGTCGGAAAGCCTCCCTGGATTTTTATCTTTCCATTCTTTGTTAGCAACTCAATCATACCCTTAATGTGTCCAACTGGAATTTCCTCCTGAGGCTAACGATGAGAATCTGAAGTCAGGATTTCAGAAGAATTGTTAAACGCTCTGCGGCTTCACCCTGTGCACTGTGGAGCCAAAGGAAATCTGGGAAAATAAGCTTAGTGAGAGCTTCCGATTTTGTGTGCAGTTCAATCCTTTATTCTCCTTGGTTTCCTTCCTATGTGGTGATCGGAAGTTGCGTTTCTTTCCTTTCTGCCCCAGTGGCTCTGTCCCCACACTGGCATGGGACCATCGACCACACCGTGGATGCCATTGTTGAAAACCTGCTAATTATTATTTTGCTCAGTCTGTTATAGTCTTGGAATACATATTTGAATTTTTCAGATATTATAACAAGCTAATGACAGAGAGAGAGAGAAGGGGAGAGAGAGAGAGAGAGAGAGAGGAGAGAGGGATGAGGCCACCTTCAGACTCCAGCACCGTAACTCAGGGACTGATGGACTGATCCCTACTCCCCACCTTGCCGCAGCATGAGGTCCTCCTGGCTGTCTGGAAGGAACGGTGTTTAGTGCTGTGTCTGCCTCCTCGCGTCTTCTTGTGCCTTACCTCATGGTCTCTCTGCTCATTTTGAGCTGAAGTAGAACTACACTCCTGGGATTTCCAGAGAGCTGTTCCTTTGGCCACGTGGGCATCTCTGTCCTGGCCCCTTCCTCGTGGTCGGAAGGTGTTGGAAGACTGCCTTTCATAGCTGTCACAGCTGAGGGGGTGATGCGGTTGTGGCCAAGCCCCAGGAGGACTGTGGGAAGCACCAACCGGAAGCCCGCGGGGAAGGTGAGAGCCCCCTGCAAGCCCACGCGCTGGGTTGCCGTCCTCAGCTGAGAACCGGCAGCTCCCGGGAGATGGCTGCAAATCAGCACATTCTCCTGAAAGTGGCAGGACACCCATTTTGCAGCGTTGCATAGTTCAGCTGGTGCCCGAGACCATGGTCAGCTACAGACAGGGGTGACATCCTCTACACTGTGAAAACCACAGTGCTTATGGTCACATGTCATGACCCCTTCTGCTCAAATTTCATTATTTCTGCTGCTTTTCTCCTCACACCAAGCAATCTGGTATGTACTTTGTTATGCTTTACTGTGTTTTACTTCACTCCTAATTTTCATATTGTAATTTGAGAAAGGCTCCATGGAAGATTTGGCAGACCGTGTTCCTACCCATGTGTCGTAGTCCGTCTTCCCAGCTACGTATCGTTCCGTCAGCCTCGCCACTGTGTCCACCCATCCACATCCATCCGTCCGCCTGCGATCTGCCCTAACCTGCCTGTCACCTAACATGCTACGCGCACCTACCTGTCCCCTTCCGCTACATGGGCACCTACCTGCATGTCCTTTCTCTTTCCCTTCCTCTCTTCTTCACTCTTCTTTATTCTTTCCTTCTTCCTGTTCTTTGCCTTTGTTTAGTGGTAAACCTGCAGACTTGGTTTGTGAACTGAGGCTTTCCAGGTCAGTTGCCTCAGGAAGGGCCGCAGCTGGGGCCCGGGCCGGGGTGGGGCTGGGGCTGAGGCTGGGGCTGGGGCTGGGGCTGGGGCTGCGGCCGGCCGGCCGGCAAGCTTGTGGGTAGCTGCCCTGCTGGGCCCACGCAGTCTGACCCACCAGAGGGGGCCACGCTTGCCGCTGAGAGGTTCCATCTGAGGCCGCAGCGCAGCTCCTTGTAAGGTGCATTCTGTATCTACCTTTTTCATAGATGAGAAAGGAAAAAGGTTTCTGATCCCTCATTTGAAACTAATTAGTCGTTAGTGCCCACATTTTTGAGATTTCAAGTTGGAAGTTGCTCTGATTCCTTGTATTTTCAAACAGCACTAATTATGTTTTCTGTGAGAACCAGCACAGCTTTTCTTGCCAGCACAAGTGTTGATTTGTAAAGCACAACTGTGGGGCGGGGGCATTCTCAACGCCAGTGCCCAGCGGGCGCGGCTGAGCCCCTGCGTCAGCCCGCTTTCCACGGGTACTACCCAGGGCTCGGCACCAGCAGCACAAGGGGGAGAGGCTGATCTGGCTCCCGCTTGTGGGGCCTTCAGGCCATACGTCTTGGTCTCTTGCTTCATTGCTGGGATAGAAAGCCTCACCCCGCAGCGGAAGGGAGCAGCCCAAGTTCCCTGCTCAGTTCCTGGATATCTCCGGGGTTCCTTGTCAGCTGGCTCCGAGGCTGGATGGCGTGGCACAGAGCACAGAGGAGAAGGAGCTGTGTGTGGCCTGCTGTGAGGACCGACAGGAGGAGCTAGGGAGCGAGGAGAGCCTGCCTGCCGCACCTGCAGTGGCCCCCTCTGAGGAGACCACACCGCCCGCAGCACGTTGGTATGAGCCTTGCAACCTAATCATCTTCCTGAAGCCTGCCCTGCGGGCGCACAGGCTTTCAGGGGCCAGCTGGATCCAGCACAACGTCGTGTCTGGCTGGGCCTGAGCCACAAACTTCATGGCAGTTAAAAAGCAGAAAACACCACCAGGAGGCAGAGGGTAGCCGGAGTGGGGGATCCGAGGTGGAGGCGCCGGAGTGAGCTGCCTCCTTCCACGGGGGCTGCCTCTGTGCAGTGCATCCGGCTGCGAACTCGCTGCTAGATTCATCCAGGGATGGGCTAGTGGGGCCGGAGTCCTCTCCTTCTGAAACCCCCCTGGGAGCACAGCAGCCTTCGGGAGACATTTGTAATCCAAATCGTAATGCTCCCCACTGTAACATTCATTCAGTTTTGGGTCTCATGTCTATTTCTCCTCATGTTCCAAGCTTTCGTTGTGTAAAAAATACAGTGGTGGCACCTCAGGCCATAAACTTACTGCATTCCACGATTCTAGGGAAGACAGCCGGGTCTCCGTCATCACCTGACGCAGTTGTGAATAGAAGCCAAACCTTGCCCCAGGCCTGTGTCTACAAAGTGAACTGCTCACCTGCAGAAGCACTTGGGAGCCGAGGTATTCCAGGAGAGACGTCTGGAGCAGAGTGTGGCAAACACATTCCCAAAGCGCTCTCTGTCAGAGCCGTGTTTGGTGCGCGTGCACTTCCCAAGGAAGGTCCCCTCTCCTGGCTGACCCCCCCCCCCCGTGTGCATGGAGGAGGGCAGGGGCGGAGGCCTCCTGCTCCCGCGTGGCGTGGGCCCCCCACCTGGCTGTGGGAAGTTGGCTCCGTGGAATAAGCGCTTCCCTGGAAAGTGCAAGGGCCTGAGTTCAATCCCTGGTTCCACCAAAAA
>NDGN011496892.1:1808-15151 GCA_002564285.1 Tympanoctomys barrerae
AAAAAAAAAAAAAAGAGACAGAGACAGAGACAAAGAGAAAGAAAGGCGGGCCAGGAAGATGGCTCAGTGGAATAAGCGCTTCCCTGGCAAGCACAAGGGCCTAAATTCTATCCCTGGTTCTGCCAAAACAAAAAAGAAAATATATTTACTCCTTATACCTCAGTTGCAGAGATGATTCTGATATAGCTCATTTAACGTAGTTGACTTAAATTATAAACTTAAGATACAGTTACCTCAAGATTCAGTTGTCACTTAATTTTGTAGTTTCCAGTACTCTGCCCTCTTCATTGCTGCATAATACTCCACTCTGCCAACCTCAAATTGGTCACACTTTTGACATCTTAGAAACACACTAAGGATTATGAGGATCTGAGGGAGAGAGGAAGCCTAGCCCTGTATTTGAAGCACACATTCTGTTGTGGGATTGCTCACTTTTACTGAGCTACGTGGGACCCAGTTGTATCTACACATTCTTCAACTGCTGCTCATCAGGATCAAAATATTATGCTAGCAGTCTTCATGTTTCAGCAATCTACAGTCCTTTAAAAATGTTTTATAAAGTTACTTATAAATCGTATCTAATTTCCTCTAATGGGAAAATTGTAGAAATTCCTAAAGTGTTTAATCAACTATAAAGGAAATCTCTATAAACTGTAAAGTGCTTATACATAAATTAGTATGACATGGAAACCAATCTGAAAGCTGAATTTAATGCCCTATCGTGTCAGATTAAATTTATCTTTATGACTCATGTCTTAGTTTTACTGCAATAAGTGAGAAAAAAAAAATTGGATTGGTGAATACACTGCCAGTTAGGGCAACTGACTTAAGAATCAAATAGGTCCAGAGGTGGTTGGTTACTCAGTTACAAAGGGGAGAAGCCAGGGTGAAACTGGTTTGTTGAACTACAGCTGTTGGATTGCATCCTATGCCACCTCTCCCTACAGGACTGAGGTGAGGCCTCTGCGCTCCTCCCCAGACTCCACGTAGGTACTCTTAAGGCCAGCTTTTAACTTTGCTTTCGGCCTCTCATTCCGATTCCTCACCAGGTGCCAGCAGCCTCACACGTTTTAATGGTGGCTGTTACAGAAGCCTGTAGTGTTGGATTTGATCTTACACTGTAAAATTAAAGTGTTATTCATCGCACCCAACCCACAAGTTATTTTATCCATACATTATAATCATTGTTTAAGCAGTGCTTTTTATACTATTTAATGAACTTTTAATGGTTTTTAAAGCAAGTATGTCATAACTCACAGAATCAAAATGATTATTTTTTAAAATGATACCCTTTTGGGAAACCATATGGTGACTGTAGTATTACTTAGACCATCTTTAAAACTTTTCTTTTGTAATTAACTCCAAAATCGTTTGCAAACCAGGCAAGAGCCATCTGTGTTTTAGTTAGACCATCTTCCCTTGTCCTCTGACTGCTCCTCTTAGATCTCTTTATTTCTGACGGCTCAGTTCTCCCACCCCGACACCCAGGAGCCAGGACCTAAGGAGGCCCAGGAATGGCATGCTGGCATTGCCTAGAGGAAGCCTACACTTCCGGAGTGAAGGGCAGACCGAGTTTACACTGAAACAGGCTGCCAAGGGAGAACCCTAAGTCCAGAACCCTGCCTACCTCCCCTTAAGTGCTGTCAGCTGTTTACACCAGAGAGCGACTAAATGCTGGTAACACTGTTCGCAGCAAGTTGAAGAAGCTTGTAATATAAATATACAGCATACAACATTTTCCTCCTATGAAAGTACAGAAACTAAACCATGTTTGTGTTCACTTTGAAAGCACAAAGCATTTCAGTGGTCACAGACCACCTCTGGGAGAACGGATGAAGAAAAGCCTGGGAAGAGGTTTTGCTGTGACACAGGACATTCGCATCATGAAGGAGAGTGTGACTGTGGCTCTTGGGTGCTTATGAATGCTGGATGTGTTTTCAGGAGTCAGATGGGCACTATCGCTCTGGCCTATGTAAATATAAAACATTCGCTTTCTGTTTGTTTTTTATGAACACTAAATTTCTAGCAAATGGTTCTCACTATTGGTATTTACTAATTACACCCCCTCACAGAGGAAATCTTGGTTATTACAAACAAACAGTGGTAAAAGTACCTTTGGCTAGCATTGAAGAAATTAGTTCATTGTGGCAAACAATGTATTTGTGCGATATTAACAAAACAAATTGAAATAAAAATGCAAAAGCTTTCAAGAGCAGATGATTTGCTCCAGATCTTGAGCAACTGCACAAAAGCTATAGCCATAGTAATGGTCTCAGAGAAAAAAAATCTCCTCAAAATAACCTGGTTTTGTTATGACATATCAAGTTGCCTGATGAGGCTTGTGGTCTTTTCAGCCCAACTTCAACATTCAAACAGGAAAGAAATCCTTTCCCTAGAGGAAATTGCATTCAATTTCTTAACCTTCAAAAAAATGCCAATCCTGTCACCTATGCACCTGTGAGCTAAGCCTGAGGGCTCTTCTTCAGCAATATAAATACTCCGTCCTTACATGGACCATTGTCCAGCTTCTGTGAATAAATTTGCTAGTAAACAAAGACATTCAGTAGTATTTTTTTTTTCATATTCTTTGCAAGTATCCTTGTTTTAAGACTCATGACTAAGATGTTAACATAGGTTTCGTAAATTAAATCCCGTAAAAATATATTCCATTGTATTGTTGAAGCTTTGGTGTTGCCACAGTTCCACACAAGGCCCAGTGGTGAGGATTCATTTGTCATTATGTTGCTCCATGGTGCTTGAATATGTAAACATGCAATAAAATTGATTCAACATTTAACTGAATTTCTGTTATATGTTGTGTGCTAGCCCATCATAGACGTGTGGGATGAATATTCTAGTAAGCCTCTCAGTTACCTAAAGCAAAGGAATTAGAGCAAAATACAGTAAATACCCTAAAAGAAGAATGAACAAAGTAATACAAGGTCATAAGAAATGAAGGGATTGCCTGCTTAGAGAATAAGAGGGAGCTTGTGGGACATATGGTCTTTTTAAGTAGTAGCCTAAGAGGAATACACCTGGTTGAAGAAGGGTTTTGGGCCTCTGGTGGCAAAGAAACTGCATGGTGAAAACCAAGGAATTAAAAATAGCTGGAGGGGCTGGGGAGATGGCTCAGTAGAATAAGCACTTTCCTGGGCACAACGTCCTGAGTTCAATCCCTGCTTCAGGAAAAAACAAACAAACAAACAAAAAAAAAAAACTGAAGATGAAGCTGGTTAGAAGGAAATAAAAGACTAGGGCATTTATTTAAGATTTAGTAATTCTTTGTTTACAGGAATTGATGCTTTGCTTGTGTCATATAAGACTTTAAAATCCTTATTTTTGTTGCCTGGAAAGTAATAAACCTCACATATACTGGGATTCTTGGCATATCTGCTCTCCTTTTCCACCTGTAGGAAGTGATTCACCTTTTCTTGCCTCCCCATGAGTTCCCATTAAATACTGAACACCCACTTTCTGCTAGTCATTCTGGAATAGAGGAATGAAACTCCCTGAAAGATGCCTGGGATGAGTTCATGTTCTCTAAAACCGGAGAATGAATTTTAGAACAATGGAGGTTAAGAGCAGAATATTTATTGAGGGAAAGAAAGCTTCTGTCTGAGGGAAGGACAGAGGGGACCAGAGGTAGTGGCTGGCCCAGGAATCTGTCTTTTTCAGGGACTTTTATAGAGCAAAACCATGAGGTGAGGAGGGTCTAAGGTGGAAAACATGGGAACTCACACGAGGTGGGTCAAAACTATGATCAACCAATGGGACTACAAGCCAATTGCTCAGGTAAAACTGATTAAATGTAGGGCCAAATGGGGAAGTGAGTCAGTAGCAAGCAGGCAGGAATACAGAGGGCTTAGCCTGTAGGGGGCTGGGTTAGGCTTCCTCTGAGTGATTATCAATCCCTCCTCTTTAGGGAAGTAAGCATTTGTTTGATCTTTTGTCTAGAGGTTTGGCCCTCAGTGGGAGGGTCTGTCTCTCACAAATGCAAGGTATCTTGTCTTCCTCTGTCTCCTTGAGGGCCTATCCTTGTCTGACTGCCTATATTTCTATCTAACTCAGCTGCCTACAATTCTGCATTGGAAACCCACTGGGAAAAGTCATGGAATTTATCCTTGTGTCCAAGATCTTTACAGTAGCTTCTCATCTCTCGACATACACATTGACCACTGCAATTCAGTGTCTTCCATTTTACCGAAGGTTTAACTGTGCAGAGGTAAAATTCCTGCTTTGGTGATGGGACAATCTCCAACTACATTGTAAGCTTCTTTTAGACTAGAGATCATACCATCTGCTTCTTGCAGTATTTCTTGGCATGAAATAGTGACGGGAAGGAAAAAAGCTACACCCCTCAGTGATTCTCTGATGATAAATGATGAGGGCAAGTTCTGCCCTCTTTTGGGGGATGTTTTAAACATGTACTTGCTTTCCAAAACAGAAAATCTTTGCTTAGTACCTTTTATATATTAACAGGAATGAAAGATGCAAGAGAAGAAATCTGGAAAATGTCTTTAGGACTTGTGAATCATGAATTTAAAAATGTCACAATTTGGAGGTGACAATATTTTTCAAATTAAAGTCTGAACTTAAAGGAGTTGAGTTACAAGTCTCTAACTTGATGTACATGTAAGACTGCACACTGAACAAAATTCTTAGGATCTCCAAAGCCAATTTAGGCAATAGGACTGAAGGTGGATTCACCTAAATGTCTACAAATGACAAAATTACTAGATAACCAAAATTTTCAGATCAGCTAGCAGAGTCCATTCCAGTTATGATAATTTCTTTTCCTCTATTTCCTTTGTTCATGTATTTTTAATTTGGCTTTTAGTGATCCTCCTATCTCCAGCCTCCCCAGTGCTGGGATTACAGGCTGCGCAGGCCACCACATCTGGACTCCCATCACCAGCTCAGTGCGCCTGGGGGCAGGGCTGGTGTGGCATGTAGTGCCAAGGATCAAGCCCAGGCCCCTGCACTTGCCTAAGCAGGTGCTTAGTCCACTAAGCTATCGCACCAGGCCTTGGCTTTGGAAAAAAAGATTTTTTTTTTCTTCTGTATTTTAGGGAAGGGTCTACAGGGTGTTCAGGGTCTACTAGATCAGATTGTGTTTACAGCCTCCCACCGGCTGGGATTACAAGTGTGGGCCCAGGCTCAATCACCACCTCAGCATGCCCAGGGGGTGGGGGTGGGGCAGGCACAGCAGGAGGATTGAACCCCCATCCCAAGCTGCTTGCAGGGGCTTTAATCCACTGAGCTATTTGGCCAGCCCAAAAAAGACTCCTTGAGTACTTTCAGTGTGCCAAGTTGCTAGGAGGACAAGGTTGGAGTTTCTGCTTGCCTTGATATTCACTTATGTGAGGACAGGGAAAAGGGATACAAGAATTTTGCATTCATTACCTATTAATTACCGAAAATATATAAAAGGCTGTGGGACCATAGTGGATGGCAATTAGGCTAGATGAGTAAGAGTAACTGCTAACTAAGCATGGCTAGGAAAGTGAACACTTTAAAGAAGCATTTTGTAAACTGCACTCTTTCTCTTTCAGATTCCAAACCCTACTGCCTCAGGGCAGGCCAGCCTTCTCTCCAAAGTTTTTGAAGGGGAACTTCTCAATGAAAGACTGGATTTGAATCACTAGCCCACAAATTCAGTTTTCCATTCTACATACAACAAAATAACATGAAAAATAAAATTGGAATAGGTAGTAACTCTAATCATCTAGATTCAGAGTAAAATAATACTGTTTATGATAGTGGATTAGTAAAAAGTCTCAAATATAGAAATATTTTATAAATATAGTTTTATTACTTGGAAATACATACAAAAATTCAAACACAGCTAAAAAACAGTTACTAAGCAGAGGTCCTATTCAACCTGTTGTAATGAACACATAAGTCAGTTATATCAGCATTAAACAACTTAAATCCTGAAAGAACTTATTGTTTTCAGGGTCTTTAAATACTGATTTTAAAAACTGGTACTTTGTTCTTCACACCTATTTAAATCTTTCCCCCCCTCAATACAGATACTAATGTTTCAGTTTGGTTCATGAGGTTTCATTTTCAAAAAACAGCAAAAGCCATTAATTATTTTGAAAAGTCAGAACATTATTTGCCCATTTCCAGTCTTCTGTCACCTTATATTTTTCATGGTTTTGCAAAAATTCCCAGAAGTTGTTAATGCATTGCATACAGACATGTAGGCCTTAAAATAATGTGGCAATTTTATTTCATTTAATTTTGCCCAGACTGTATCTCTTTAAAAAGTTAAAAATGAATATTCAGTTTTTTTCTGATTGTCAATTCATTACACTATTTATCCATTCTTTTTGTCTTGACTCAGGTTTATAAGAAAAAAAAAACTTTCTTGGCAACTTTAGAATTTTCTACAAATTAAAGCTCATTCACAGCTTTACTATTTCCAACACTTTTATATTTTATCATCTTCTTTATAGCCCTTATTGTGCCAGTTTCCAGTTCTTCCACATGTGACACTTGACAACATGACCTCATCAGAGATCTCTGAAGCACTCCAGATCCTTATTTTCTGTCTTTATTTCTGGGTTGATTTGACTTTTAAAAACTTTTTGTAAGGTTATCTAAAGAAAGTTTTTACTTTTCCTCTCATGACTGGGAACAACTTTTGAACTGGAAAAGGGAGCTGGCAGAGAAACTCCTGCTTGGGTTTTGCTACCAACTACACTCTGCAGTCCAGCCTGCATCCTGCTGCTAGTGAGGAGCCTGAGGCCCGCCGCGCGACTGGGTAAAGAACTTCCATTGGAGTGCTCTTGGGGAAGTCTTAAACAGAGATCTGCTTCCACACTATTCTCTTTTAAACTTACATAGGAATATTCAGTGTGGAAAACCTTTAACAGGGCTGTACTACCTATAATCTACAGTACAAAGCCCTCAGGTTTGGCACCCAAGGCCTTGTGTGAGCCACTCCACTTCTCTTTTTGTATGTATTTAATAACAGGGTCTACAGGGCCTCACTACATAAATCAAGCTCTAGTGATCCTCTTCTCAGCCTCCCAAGTGCAGGGATCACAGACATGCGTCACCACACCCAGTCTCAATCCCTGTCTCAGGGTGCCCCAGGGGCAGGGCCAGCACAGCACACTGGGATGCTCGGTCCCTGTCTTCCTAAACAGGCACTTTAATCCGCTTAGCTATCTAGCCACACTCTATTTCTTCCTCTAACCTTTCTCATTTCTTCCCAATCACCAATGTACTAATCTTCAAGATTTTATTTTCTCCAGTTATAGTGCTGCACACCTGTAATCCCAGCCTTTGGGAGGCTGAGGCAGCAGGATTGCTGAGTTCAATGCATTCCTGGGCTACAAAGTGAGTTCAAGGCCAGCCTGAACTACATAGTAAAAGCCTGTCTCAAAAAGAAAAAAAAAAATTTTTCTCTCTAATGCGCTTGGCTGTTTCATACCTTTGCTCAGATTATTCCATACATCACGATCCCTTGAAGAATACCAATTCATTTTCTTAAAACTCAGCATAAAAATAAACTCAAAGAAATTTTTGGAATTCAGTGCTTTGTGATGCCAGCCACATGAACCTGTTTTCCTCTCATTACACCTGTAACCCCCTTAGGTACTGTTTACATATCCATATGCCTGACAAAAGCATGAGCAACTCTCGGGCGGAAATTGTGCCTTGTCCTTGTATACGTCATCATACACAGTGCCAAAAACTTGCCTTGACTGAAAGGCTAACCTTTGCTTCCTCATTACTTCCTCCAACCACAGTTCACTCTTGAGATCCACACCAACAGCCAGCCTTTCAAACATCTACACTGCTCTCAGGCCCAAGTCTCTCTCCAAGCAAAACAGTCTTAACACATCATTTAAAAACCTCTTATCCTAAGCTCTTGTTTCATGGGATACACTTGAGTTTGTTAAGGACTTTTATGAAACTGAGCGTCAAATGCTGAAGATTGCACAGCACCTGCAGGGGTACAAAAATCACCCACGGTCACCTTTTCATTCATTCACTCAGTAAACACTGGATGTTTACTAAGTGTCCAAGAACTCTAGGTATTACAGATTCAGTATCCTATCCTCAATGGTTCACAGCCTAGAGAAGACAGTGAAACTGGCAGGACCGGAGCCACTCAGTAGTGTTCAAGTGAACACTAGATAATGCACCCTCCAGTCCACTCACTTTGCACATGACCACTTTACCATCTTAGATCGTACTGAACGTGTATTTCTTTGGGTCTTTTTCATAGGAATTACTCTTAGTCCAGCTTTCTGAAACCTAATATTTGAGCAATATATTTATTGTCTTTTTCTTTTTGGTACTAGGGATTGAACTCAGGACCTTGTGCTTGTCAGGCAGGCACTTATGCCCCTGAGCTATCTCCCCAGGCCTATTTTTTTTCAAACCCAATTATAGGATTACAAATGCATTCCAGTTAGTTGCATGTGTTGCACCTGGTCTTATGTGCTAGTGCTCTGAGTACCTGTTTTTGTTGTAGCCCTCTCAGATTGGTCCACTGTCTGACTTGAAGATAACACCTCTGACTTCATTCAAGTTATTTAATAATAGCAACAAAAGAATAGAACTAAGGCCCAAATTCTAGAAAGCTTTGTCCTATTTTTCTAATCATCTGATACAATATTCTAACATGCCCCTTAACATTTATTATTCTGAAAGAAACTATGGAAACTATGGATAAACCATGCATAACTAAGAATTGTATTTTTAAAAATAACAATTATTAAATATCCATTATAAATATTCATTTTATTTTAAAAGGATTGGAAGATGTTACATATATTACATATAATGGCACAAGTCAACCTTTTAAGCTTAAAAATAATCTTTCCCAAACTGGGATTGATTTGTACCCAAGTATAAAATGACCCTTTGCCTATAGCACCAACCCAGACCCAGAGGAAAGCCAATTTTGAACCTGTCTGTCCCCTGGCACTGGGAATCCTGATATGACACTGAGGGTCCTCTCCCTCTGGTTGTAGTCCCTGGCAGTACTGAGGTCTTGCCCTGGGACTCTGGGACTGTAATCTGCAGGCCTGGGAAGTCAGGGAATCAGGGGGAGGATGGGACTCAAACAATTTTACAGTGGGGAAAAAAATTAATGCTTTAGTGCCTTTGCTTTGGATCTGTACAACTTAACAACACTACAAGATGAAGGAGGTTTAGAATTACTGGAATATAATATCTCCACTGGGTTTTCTCCTTGAAAATTGAAGTCTTATGACAGACGAAGCCTTAAAAGTTATCTAGTTCAATACTAGTAACCTGCTTTGCCAGTATCTACTTCCCAGAGTTAGGTATAATTCGTTCAAAGTTTTAAATGCCATCCATATGCCACTTTCTTAGACAAACACATAGCAATTTAATAATACTTTTCATTTTCTTTTCCTTAATTCATAAGGATAACTTCTGCCAAATGTTCTGGCTTATGGCTCTCCCCCTCTTCATAGTATGTTTAAGTTACACATTAAGAATCCAAGAAATACAACTACGGAGTTTTCATAAGCAATATCCAACCAATCAGTAAAACACAGTACACAGTGTGAAAATTTTAATTTATTCCCCTCCCAAGTATCCTTAGCTTTCAGAAATATAATGAGAATACCAACAGAATTGATCATAAGAAAAGAAAGAAAAGCACAGACTACACAGGAAACATCCCCTAAGTCCTCCCTACCCTCGTAGTGCAAGTTAACGGTATGTTTCTGGCAATGTCACCTTTCACTTCATTTATAAACATTTTACAGGACAGATTCAAAACAAAAATAGGCCTCTGGTTTTTATTTCTTTCTTTGAACCCTACCAGATTTTAAAAGAGGCTATGTTAAATGACAATGCATTTTGAGTCAGGGGGAGAAAAAAAATTAAAAACCCAAAACTTCTTTCAGTTTATTCAAAATAAAAATACACATAGAATTATGAAAATATAGGTCTACTATCTCCACCACGTAAGTTGATGCTGCTGTTGAAAGGCTTGCAAATTGGTTTTCAAGTTTTTAAAGCTCATCTCGATCCCTCAATAAAGTGTACCTATATTCACTGGGTGCTAGTTTCTGGAAGGAGCTCTCCGGCGGACTGCTTGCTACATCTTGGGTTTGCTATAAAAGAAAGAATAAAGCATTTTTGTACCAATAGACGTTATGGAGTGATAGTATTATTATTATTATTATTATTATTATTATTATTAATGTATGCAATTGTTACAGGGTCTTGCTACACAGCTCAACTTGTGAACCTCCTGCTTTCAGCCTCCTCAGCACTGGGATTACAAGCATGTGCTACCACGCCTGGACTCTGGCCCACTCAGCCTGCACTGGGGGTGGGGCTGGGTGGCATGTGGCACCAGGAATCAAACCGTGGTCCCTGCACTTTCCTAAGCAAGTGCTTTAGTCCACTGAGCAGTCTCACCAGTCCCGCATAATAGTATTTTAATAGTAGTAGGTGACTGGTAGTTGCCCTTTAATTATTTGCTTATTAATCAATAACAGAGAGCAACTACTGTCTGTGTGCCAATGACAGAAGTTAAATCTGGAATCCTTCTTTTCTTGTATCAACTGCCATTCTCAGATTTTCCCAGGCAGCACTGCCACTGTGCCACCAACTGTGGGCCTGGTGCAGTTTGCCAAGATGTGGCGGGGGAAACAAAGCACTGGGCACCAGAGCGTCACTGGAGCACCCCGGAAGGTGGCACAACCCAGGTGCGGCCCAGGCTCTCCTCTTACAGAGGGCTGTGAAGAGAATGACAGCACTTACTTCCTAGATACAGAACTAACTTATCAACCACCCAGTACCACAAAATATTAAAAGTTACTTGAAATAAGGAGAAAAAAATACAATACTAAAAAGATCTTTATAGTATTTTACTTGTGTGCTGCACTAGACAAAAATACATGGACAATCCACAAAAGCGACTGCCAAGAAGTCGAAGGCAGCAGAGGATCTCCATGTTGACATTACACACTGTGCACGCTAGCATATTCCCATCAGATGGCAACAAAGGTGTCTACAGACACAACACTAGAATCTGACATGTTCCACTTCCCCAACCCCCCTCTAAGTTTGTGCTCTGATACAATTTGGATTAATTAAAATTTTATTACTATCCAACAAGTATTTACAGTGTTTGGTGCCCACTAGACACCAAAGATATACAAAGATGAATAAATACAAATAAGTGACTGCCTAAGGAGAATTTGAAACAAATCAGGTTAATGCAAGAGTGGTTAAACTACATCTTTTCCTACTCTGATAAAATACTAAATATGCCTTTTCTGAGAAAAACAGTTACCTTTAGGTTATTGCCTGTAACAGGTTTACCTCATTCTATATTTGCTTAATTACCAAAGAAAAACCTGATGTTATGTTTTCAAGAAAAAAATCATGTCAGCAGACTAAAAAGAACTACTGACTCTAAACCTAATCTGACTCATCAATAAGATAAAGGAACATTCAGTTTTTATTTAGTAGCTTCTTTGGGCAAAATAATGCATTTAAATTTAGGCATATAGAATAAGCAGGATTTAGGATATATCATCTTCCCACTTATTTTTGCTGTAATAGACATTATGTAAATTCTAACACATCCAAATGAAAATTTAGGGCTGTTTAGTAAAGCAGGGACATAGAAATTACTTATAATAGAAGTTACAAAGTAGAAATAATAAAAAATTCTCCAACTTAAAAATGTATTTTTTGGTCTCCTTTTTTTGGTTGTTTTGTCCTTTTTCTCTTAATTTCTTATATATTTTTTTCTCCTTCCAATTTTGCATGCAAATATCTGGTAACAAGAACAACTAGTTGGAAGACAACACTCTGCACTATGACAAGTACTATGAAATTCATTTAATTTGTTCAGTGAAATTCTGCATCACTTGTAATTTTTCTGTCTTAATACTATTTTGTACTCTTTAAAAAAGCTTTTAAAAATGTATTTTTTCAGATAAAGACTTATATACACATAATTTAACTAGAATTTATATATAAATAAAAGACAATATAAAATTTTCATAAATCGGTATCAAGCATTTGAAATCTCAAATAGGTAAGCTACATAAACCTAAAGTTCTGAACACCAAAATACTGTATTTATGAAGGCTCTTAGAATTGTTTAACAAGAGTAACAAATCATTACTTTCCTTACAGTGTGGTCAATCTTCCAGGCATGTAGGCAGGCTTGGCCAATTACTAAAGTCCACGGATTTCCTCACTAATGTACTCCCAATCACTGCTTCTATCTAAAGCCACATTAATTTAACCATGTAGCAAGCATATCCCATAGAAGTCAAACTCAGAGCACCTTAGGTGATCAAAATAATTATATATTCTTCAACTATGAAGGCCTAAAATTTTACCAAGTATTTTTAAATAGCATGATTTCTACATGTTGTATAGTTTGTTCAGAATTTCTTTATAAAGATATTTAAGAGCTACACCTTAAGCTTTGGAGGAGTTTCAAATCGTCTTGGAGGCTAAAAGAAAAAGAAAAAGAAGAGTTCCCATAAGAGAAGAGTCCCACCTCTCCTGGGGCTGTATCCGTCGGGTCAGGTCCATGATGAAATTCTCTGTGGAGTTTTCCAGAATGTAAGTCAAATACAAATTGCTTCAGTTTGCCAGGAATTCTAAAACCAAAGTCAAAATTTTAGCTTAAACTGCTAAAATGAACTTTACCAACTTCATAATTAAAAATACTTTTACATCTTATGTACAAAATAAAGACATAATAGGAAGTAGGGAGAGAGAGCTTTTTAAAAGGGGAAGTGGATTAAGAGACGGCAGGAGAAAAGCAGGAGGGAAGCTGATGAAAGAATTATGTATAGGTTCATATACCAACTCCACACAGAAATGCGGACATTATGTGCTGTAAACACATACCCCCAAGTAGGAAGAGGATCAAGAAATGGAGGGAAGAGGAGAAAGAGGGAAGGAGGAGAGAAGGGATGCAAGGGGTAGCAAAAGGAATTAAGGTGTGTTATACCCGTGTGCCAGTTCCCATTGTGTATTACATATGAGTACCATACTGAGCTAGGCAGGTTTATGTATCAGGCTTTCGCTTTTGTAATTATTTCCTTGAGTTGTATCTAACAGAGATTGATCATTGTGTTATTAAAGAATAAAGACTTTTGACAAAGTGTGGGTAAATTATACCTAAAAAACTTCAACCAATTTTTGCTGTATTTTGGGTTTTTCTTGTTTTGTTTGAGACAGGGGTCTCACTACATGTAGTCGAGGCTGGCTTGAACTTTCCACATGGCCAAGGGTGGAATCAAACTTGTGGCTGTCCTCCTGCCTCAGCTTCCCACGTACTATGGTCACAGATGTGCACCGACCAC
>NDGN011496906.1:0-14247 GCA_002564285.1 Tympanoctomys barrerae
GTCCCCACCCTATGACTGCATGAGGCTTTGGGGGGACAACTAGACACAAACCATAACACTCAGAGAGTGCAGCATGTCCGACTGTGGCCAGGACAGTGTCTGCCTGGTCAGTGGGCCGGGCATCTGTCCTTAGTTCCCTGTCACCCATGCGCAGCAGAGTGGCCTCCTAGTTTTTGTCATCCCTTTTCCTGACCTGGGTCTGTTTTCCTTGGCTTTTGCAGATGCTTTTGAGAGCCGCCCCGACCCAGGTGCTCCCTCCTCGGGGCTCAACTGGCCGCGCTCATCTTGTCTCAGACTCTGAGGGACGATGTCCACGGCGCATCTGCACAGCACGTGCCAAGGGAGCTGGGGCTGGGGGGGGCCTGCCCCTCGCACTCCCCACTGCTCCGCCCGATCATCAGTCCCCCGGTTGCCTTTGCTGTCACCTGCTGTCACCTGCGCCTTGGGTCCCCGGAGGCCCCGGCAGCAGCCAGTCCGCCCGGTCTGCCTTTCCCTCCCAATCAGGACGTTGCAGTTGTGTCTGCACTACGCAGATGCAGGGGGCGCGTTGGGGACACAGAGAAACTACGCTGTCACGCCCAGTGCTCAGGGTTACTTCGTGCATTCGGGGTGCCCTCCCTGTTCTCCAGTGAATCCTGACACCTGCCTCTGGGTCACCCGGTGCAGGAGGGGAGACAGTCGGTGAGTCACAGCAGGAGAAAGGTGTCTCCTCAGGGCCGTAGCCTGCAGGCTGCTGTGGGCTTGTTGCCGCTCCGCAGTTGGAGTTTCTGATTTCCTGGTTGAGCGGCCCAGGTGGGCTGTGCTGGCCCTGTGCCTGGCCAGTGCCCTTTCCCTGTCCTGTGGTCTGGCCAAGCTATCGGGAGCTCAGCTGGACATTGGGTAGCTTGGGCTGGGCAGAGCAGGCTCCTTTCCTCTGCTACACCTTCTGCTGCCAGGCCTGCCAGGGACCAGCTCCCCCAAACCATGAGCCAGGTCAACCCACCTCCTCTCAGCTCTGGTGCCTGCTCCTCACCTGTGGCGGGCAGAGTAATTCCCTGAGAAGCCTGTGCCTAAGGAGGAGCCCAGTCCAGGGTGTCACACAGCCAAAGGTACTTCACAGACTCAGTGAAGGGTCCTGAGCCAAGGTGACCTGGGATGGCACGGTGGACCCAGGTCTATGCTGGTAGAGGCAGTGTTGAGGAACAGAGGGGACTCACCTAGCCTGGGCAGACTCGGGGTGACAAGACCACAAGGGGCAGGAGGAGGAGATGGTTGGGGGAGGGACTGGCTGCAAAAGCAGTATTTGTTCTCAGCCGAGGAGCTGCTGCCGCCCCTGCCCTGCCGCAGGGTGAGAACGCCATGGCTGGGGGTCCGGAAAGGCCAGCACCGAGCAGGAAGACATCCGCCAGCCAGGGCAGGTGCCCCTCGCGGGCTGGGCCCCTGTGAGCAGCGTCCGGCATCTTTGCACCATGTGGTGGATGGGACCCCTCGCTGGCAGCCAGAGAGGGCACCTTCCCTGCAGCTGGTGGGGGACCAGAGTGTGGCACAGGCTGGAGGCACCCTTTTGGGCTGGGTGGAGCTGGCACAGGTGGGACACGCGCTTGTCCAAGCCCAGGAGGGGAAGCCCCCCCCCGTCACGCCTGTCTGCATCCTCCTGCTCCCCAAGTGCTCGGCTCCCAGGTCCAGCTGGATTTTTGGTAAATGTTGAAAACTAGTTTTGGGGAGCATTTTCAGGCTGAGGTCAGAGCTGGATGACCAGCTTCTCCAGGCCACGCCTGGCAGCCCGGCCAGCAGGAGCTCATGCCAGCAGAGAAATTCAATCCGCTGGCTCTGCTTGGGACAAGAGGTGCAGTCAGAAACCCTGATTGATGGCCCCACTTGGGCTTCCCATTACTGCATGCTTGAGCACCAAGCTGCGCCCCATGCCAGGCCAGCAGCACCCCACTGCAGCCCCCCGCCGCACCGCACCACTAACACTATACACCAAGGAACAGTGGACTTCCCAGGGCTCAGTGCCGCCTACCTCTCTATAGGCTGCTTTTTAAAAACTCAGGGAGAGAGGCGCGGAGCCCGGCGTTTCCCATCTTCACGTGCTCAGTCATAGCGAGGCCCGCACGTGGCCCTGGCAGCTCACCGAGGGACCCTGCCCCCCAGCAGTCACCTCAATGCCCCTCCCAGGTCCTGGTGGCTTGGCCCACTTTGGGGCTTCACTGAGGCGGGCTGTGTGCCCTGAGGCCATCCTCTTCTGGCTCCATGCCCTTGGGTGGCACTTCCGGGCCCGCCCTGCTGTGGCGTGCACAGCACCAGGGGCTGCTCCCGGCTGAGGAGCGTTCTGCAATGGCGGCTGGAGCTGCTCTTTCTGGCATCTGTCAGCGGTGCCCGGCCCCACTGCCGCCGCCTCCTCCTGTGGGCTCTGCTGCCGCAGCCTCGTCACCAGGAGCTGAGGAGAATCTTGCAAGCAGGGAGAGCCAGAGGTGCTGTCATCACCTATCCTACAGGTGGGGAAGCTGAGGCACAGAGCTGGGAGGAGATAGCTGAGGGCACCCCTGAGGCAGTGGCAGGGCTTGGGCGACACCTGCAACACTGCATGGCTACTTGGGACGTTCCCTCAGGGTAAGCGGGGCAGGGTCACGAGGCTGGAGCGCCCACCCTGCTGCAGCCAGGCAGCCCTCACCTGTCCTTACCACGTCCCTGCTTCGCAGCGTACCTGTCGTATCTGTGCATCTCTGATGCTGACTGCCGGGTCCTCAGGCCTCCTGTTTTCTGTATATCTGAAGCATCGTGCGAAGCCCCGCCCGGAGAAGCGCTTTGGTGAGGGTCTGCTGACTGAGCACGTGAGTGGATGAACCATCCCTCACAGGCAGTTGGCCTGGGTCTGGCATTTTCTAACAACTGCAAATAGGGGGTCACTTAATGGTCCCCAGGAACTGTGAGGAGCCCTTGCTGGCTGAGTTGAGGGAGGCCTGGGCTCCCTACTCTTCCTCATTGGGAGTAGGTGACTATCTATGACCTGGGCCAGCACCCCTCAGCCTGAAGGCAAGCAGCATGAACACACGCAGGCCTCCTGCCCCGGCACAGCCTCTGTACACATGGCTTGGGTGGCTGCTCTCCAGCCCGGCCCAGTCGGACGGAGCGTGGCGTCATCTGTCTGCTTCGCAGCAGCCAGCCACGTCTCCCTCCTATGTGGCCTGTGGCTCCGCAGCTGGGCAGCAGTACGGGCGCCTTCCGAGCTGCCAGGCGCCTGCTGGCTCGGCGTCCTGGCTGTGGCCATGTGGCTGTGGCCGGAGGCGGGGACAGTGGGCACCTTCCAGACCCGGCTGTCCCTCCTGTGCCCGCGGAGCCTTTGAACAGTCTTGAAGCTGGAGACGTGGGCGAGGCATCGCCTCGGTCTCTGGGACACATGCTATCCCAGGTCACTCAGCCTCTGTTTTGTGTCCCCAAAGGGACCAGTGCAGGCACCTGAGGCCCCACTGTGGGCCAGGAGCCTCAGATTTCCAGCAGCACCGCCCCAGGCCTCAAGGGAGGTAGCAGCTCTCCGGGGGTGGCGGGGGCTTCCTGAGCTCTCTACAGGTAGCCTTTAAATGACAGCGAGAGGCCATAATTGCCCTTCGTTTCCTGTGTGTTAGAATCCTACGGAAAGTTTCCGAGCTTTTGGAAGAAAAGATAAGGTGACAAATGCATAGTGTTGTTTCATGTCAGTGTTTTGGCTGCATTTTGCAATTCAATAGCACGTCACACACGCACCTGCTTCAGATGTTTGATCATAGCAAATATGAAGATGCATTGCACACTTAAGCCTTGAAAATCATTCGCAAGTAAAACATGACAAATATTTAGTTATCAATCTTGAGAAATTTTTAAACCACAGGCTTGATCTTTGCTTTGTAACAGTTCAGACACCGAGACTCAGATTTCATTCTACCCTTATGTGAACTGGACTGCTCAGGCCACCTCCCAGCGAGCCTGCACTGAGCCTCTGCACCGAGCTGACCCTCAGCACCCCTCTGTTATTTCTGAGGCAGGGTCTAAATCGCTGATTTGCTCCAGCTGGCTCCCCGGCGCTGGGATTGCAGGTGTGTGCCCCCCGCCCCGTGCGTGCCGCTTGTCTACACGCACTCCCCTGCTAACGGCAAAAGCCTTCCGTCCACTGCGCCCGATCGCATTTGCCTCTGACAGACTTTTGCTAACGGCAGTCTGAAGACCAGTTTCGGCCTTTGCTGGGAGTGACCCCCGTCAGCTTTGCCTCTTCTGTTTGCGTTCGTCCACTTGGGTACTTGCCAGGCTCTGGTGGCCCTTGGTGACGACCACTGCTCCACAGCATGTGGTGCGTTTAGATCGGAGATGTCAGAGCCACACGAGCAGTCTCCTTGCGAAGGCCTGAGGTTGGACTCGCTCTGCCTCCTCGGCCCCTTTTGTCTAGGGCTCCACAGAGAGGAAATGGGTGCGGGAGCCGCTAACGCTCCTGCTGTTCTGCAGAAGGGCACCTTCGCCGCGGCCCCACTGCAGCCCAGCCCTCCGTTCCTTTTGCGGCTGCAGCCTCCAGCCCTCAGTCACTCCCCGGCGGCTAGCTGAACTCAGCTGTGGCACCAAAACTGCCCAGAAGTGGCTTGCAGGCACGGAGGCTGGGAGTGGGGTGGGGGGACCTCAACCGAGGTCTTGCCTGTGGAAATCTCGCTGTGGGCCTCCATATGAAATGCCAAGATTATTTCCATGTCAGACCGAAAGTTGGAACAAACAGAGTTTATTCATAAAGCCGGCCATTGGACCCTTCCCGGATTACAGATCTCAAATGTCTGACTAGCATCTGAACGCACCTCCTGATCCTAACAGATCAGAAACCCCGCTGGCCTCATTCTTTCCTTCATCTCTGTTTAAATACCTACAACATCTTAACACGGGCAGATTAAAGGCTAAACTTGACCTTCTTTTGCTAGGATAAAATTGAGCCAGTTGAGAACCACCACCCTCTACAATTGCACCCAGGAGGGCTTGTGGTGGGCCCCAGCTGGCGGCTCCGGGAGGGTGGCACCCACCAACAGTCAGGACATCAGCCCAGGCAGTGCTCAGAGTGGCCCCTGCTCCTGTTGTTCCAGGGGCCGCTCGCACTGCGAGCCGGGGGCTGCCTGCCCATCTGGGACCCCTGGTGCGTCCTGTGTTCCTCGCTCCCTGAGGCCACGTCACCAGGGCCCGCGATGCCTTTGCCCAGGCCTCGGCCTCACTCTGCCCCCGCTACAGTGAGACGTCGGGGCCTGGAGGCCCAGAAGAGCACCCACACTCTGCCCAGGCTTCCATGGCCGGCAGCCCAGGCTCAAGGCCGGGTAGAGTCGGGGCCGGTGAGACTCCGGTCTCTGCTTGCCAGACGGACCTCAGACCCCAAATCTTTCTGGGGGTGAGCATTACGTCCTTGTGTTGGGGTGGGAGGCACCACGTGCCACGGAAGCCCTATGGCCCTTGTGTGAGCTCCTGGGAGGGGCTCTGCCTCCATATGCCACCCCCCCCGTGACTGTGTTTCAGCAAATGGATTTTGGGGACCCCAGTCCCCACAACAGGGCACTCTCATTGGTCAGTGACCCTCACTAGAGCCAGTTCAATGCTAGGCGCAGAGTCCCTGTGGGCGGCCCCAGGCTGTGGAGGCCAGGCCTGGCCCAGAGAGGATAGCGACTGGCGCAGCTCCCCTGTGGGAGGCTGAGAGGCCCCAAGTGCCCAGTGCCTGTCTGCGGGTCCTGGCGCCCCGGGCCACTGTCCTCAGGCTGGCTGTGAGGAAAGGGCGGACCTGGCACTTCCGGTCAGTGATGACATTCTGGGCTGCCCTGGGGGACGGCCTTTTCTAATCCCAGCAGCCACCCTCACCTGTCCTCACGGGAATGCGGGAGCAATGGAATCCAGGCCTTGTCTGACTTGGTCTGACTAAAATCCGTGGCCACCTGCTTTACCTGTGGAGGGCGGAGGGGAGAGGGCAGGAGCCGGGGAGGCCAAGAGCGCAGGGGCGCAGTGCAAGGCAGAGGATGTGGCCAGGTCTGCGCCCCGAGGGCTGACTCACTGCCCTGACCCCCGAGAGACTGGGGAGCACCCCGGACTGCAGGGCTCCTGAGCGCCAGTGCAGAGACGCAGGGGAGGCCATGGGCTGCTCATGCCCGAGGCGTGGGTTGGGGCCTGCGTCGCCCCAAGCCCTAGGGTAATGTCCCCATGTGCTGTGTGAGTGGGCAGGAGGGCCAGGGTGAGGGCCTGAGGTCAGCCCATCTCTGCTGTGACCCTGGGAGCGAGGTGGTCTGGGCAGCTCCCTCCATCTGTCCCAGCTTCCGGTCCCTTGGAGGAAGTCAGGCAGCACCCCTCTCTGCAGAGGACCTGCCTCTGGCCGTGCCTGTGGGCTCCATCCTTGGGGCCTGCGCTGCCTGCCCAGGCTGTCTGGAGCCCTTGGGTGCTGAGTTCAGGGTGACCTCGGGAGGAGGCCAGCGCTCCGGGACACCAGCGAGGCTGTGGGGAGTGACCCTGGCTCAGACAGGCCCGGGGCCGCGCAGCCTTAGGGTCTCATCCCGTGTCCCTAGATCAGCCTTCTGCCAGCCCCACTGAGCTGGCCCAGCCCACTCAGCACCAGACTGGAGCAGCGCCAGTGCCCTGCTCTGAATGTGCTCCGCCCAGCGGCTGGGCTGCCCTCTTCTGAATTTAACTGAAGTCACAGGGACAGACTTGAATTGTTCACTTCCTTCCAAGTGTTGTAGCTGCCACTCTTACCTTGAGGCCTGCAGTCCAGTTCGGCTGTGTCTGCGGTAGGGGCAGGGGCTCCACGCCTCTGTGTGCGGATAGTCTGTGTGTGCGGTAGGGGCTCCACGCCCTGTGTGCGGATAGTCTGTGTGTGCGGTAGGGGCTCCACGCCCTGTGTGCGGACAGTCTGGGCACCAGCACCACTTCCTGTCCTGCCACGCAGTCTCAGGACCCTTGTGGAAATCACAGTAGCACAGAAGTACAAGTTTACCTCTGAACTTGGGTCTGCCCCCCTGGTCTGTCTGTCTGTCCCTATTCTAGCACCAGTGTTTGGTTAGTGTTTTCTAAATTTCATAGTAAGTATAATACTATACGAATTCTAGGAAATTGGTGTTCTATTTTCTTTAAAAAAGGTTATTAGAATATCCAACCGATGGAATATTACTTAGCCAACAAAAAGGAGGAAGCACACGTGTGTGACCACATGGATGGACCTCAGAAATATGATTTTCACACAAAACAGTCAGGACAGGGAATCCATGGAGACAGGGAACAGAGCCCGGGCGCCCGGGTCTTGGGGGAGCGTTCAGGTTCTGGCGGATGGACATGAGCCGCTGAGTCTCTGCGGTTTCAGGGCTGTGCTGGCCCTGCATGGGAGGCAGCCCTGCATGGCCACTCTGTGCCACCTACCAGCACTTGATGTCCGTCAAGTGAATTTCATTTTGCTAAAAGAATAACCTGGATCCGGCCGCTCCCAAGCCTCCGTAGGCTCCCCATGCCCCAGGCTGCGGCGCCCGCGCCCCCCAGTGCAAGCCCTGCTGGCTGGCTGGCCAGCAGTGGAGGCCAGTGAGCCTTTCATCTTATCTGCAGGGTCTTTTTCTCTGTAAGGAGAGGCAAGAGGCTGGACACGGCAAGGCCTGGATGGAGCCCCATGAACATCCGCAGCCCTCGCCCGCAACTGAAGTGGGGGGCAGCCCACCTGCCCCCAGGAAGAGGTGGCCTGACCCCAGGTGCTGCCCAGTATAGAGGTAGCTACCGCTGAGAGGTCAGGGTGTTAACCCTGAAGCCTGTGGGTCTCGACCTCAAGCAGAGAAGCCAGTGTGTGGACGCCGTGGTCGCCGTCTCCTCCCCAGCATGGGGCTGCAGCCTCCGCCCACCACAGAGGCCCCTCTAGCTCTCTCCTGCTCCCTCCACGCCCAAGGACCTGCTGATTCCACCCGGCCTGCCCTATTCAAGGTCAGCTGAGCAGCACCTGCCTGAGTGGGCTAGGGGACTCCGGGACCCTGCCCCAGACCGCAGTGCTCCGAGCTCTTATTCGTGCCCTGATGGTCAGGCTGGGAGTGGGAGGCCACCCGGGGTGGCTGCCGGCAGCAGAAGAGGCAACTGGGGATGAGCCGGGAGAGGATGCTGGGAGCTGCTGGGAGCCGCTGGGTCTCCTGGCTGCTGTGCTGGGGCCCTTGCCCTGCTGGCCTTCCTGGTAAACTCGGCTGTCCTTGTCAGAGGAGGAGCGCGGGACCTTCACTGTCACTGAGGATGGCTGCGGTTCACTTTGGGGAGCGCTGGTCCTCACCTCGAGCCTCGCTTCCTGCTCTGTAGGGAAGATGGTGCACTGCTAGCCTCATGGAAAAGCCAGTTGCGCTGGCTTTCCTGATGGGAACTCGGCTTTTCTCGTCACTGGAGGAGCTCGGGACCTCACCCTCGCTGAGGGTGGCGTGGTACCTTTGGGGAGCTCTGGGGCTCACCTTGAGCGCTGCTCCCTGGCTCCTGGGCAGATCCTGCAGCCTGCTGTCACAGATCGTGCATCCCGCAGGCCCAGACTTTCTAGCTTCCACTGCTGACCTTGGGGACTTCCCAGGCAGACCCATGACACAGGCCTGCATGAGACATTGTCACGGGTTCTAGGTCTTCAGCTGGACTCACGCAGGACACGATCATGCGATCCAGGCCCCCAACTGGAGTCTTTGGTCTTTAGTGTACACACAGATTTCCTGCCCTTTGTATGATCCTTTGGGTGATCTGTTACAAAATAATCTTATAAAATGCGTCCTTATGGTATTGCTCCTCTTGAAAACTGCAAACCATGATGCAGTGTCACAGAGAGGCAGTGAGGGCGGGACCTGCTCGTGGGGACAGTGGCCACGTTCCCACGCTGGGCTGGGCTGGTGCACAGGCCAGAAGTGCCAGCCAGGGGTGCAGGGGCAGGTGCAGGGTGCGGAGGGAAGGGGGAAGGGACACTGCCTTGCTTGAGGCTGCCTCCAGCCCTGGGGTCGGGCGCAGCCGTCTCCTCCCAGCGGACAGGCGCTGAGGAGCATAGGAGCCAGTCACAGTGACAGCATGTCAGGCGTGGAACTGTGGAAGGACAGGTTCTATTGTCCTGTGGAACTCATTCAGCTGCCTCTCAGCCCAGCTGTGGCTCCGGCCCTTGCATCCTGGGAAGGTGAGCAAGCTTGGCCAGCACCTCAGAGCTCTGAGGAGTCCTGCAGTGAGAACAGAGTGCAGACTGCTGGCCTGTCTGGGAGCAGCGCTTCCTCCTGGGATGCAGCCGGCCTGTGGCAGAGACCTGGGCAGGTCAGTGTCGCAGGGGCCAGGTGGCCTCATGCTGCTTGGTCTTGCCCTGAACACAGGGGCCCGCACCTTGGGTAGAAAGGCCCCTCCTCCTCCTGGGGCCACCCTGTCTTGAAGGTGTGCATGAGTGACAGGTACAGGACAACACTCACCTCCCCTATACCACCCAGGGGTCCAGTGGCGCAGGAGCAAGGCCATCTGCTTGTCCCTGCAATGCAGCCGTGGGTTCCCCTCCACTCACCCTGGCCACCTTGCCTCACTCCCAGCTGCAGCCCCAGCCTTGCTGCTCCCAAGGGCAGGTGGGCGGGGACCCCCAGACTGGGTTGTGACCTGCTGGGCCCCGCTGCACCGGGAGCTGGGGTGGCGGCTTCCTTTCAGAGCCCGGAAGGGCACTGAGCTGGGCTGCGGCAGGGCCCGTGGATGCTGGGCTGTCCGGCAGGGACACGCGTGAGGGCTTGCCCACCACCAGCGGGTACTTCTTGCGAGTCAGGGGTTGGGACCATTGCTTTAGAGGAGGCAACTCACTTGAGGCTGATGGCGATGAGGAGACTGAGGCGCTGAGGCACTCTGGATGTGACACCGCCCTGGCTGCCTGCCCCTCCCCACAGGGCCCCAGCTGCAATGGCATCTCCCACCTCAGCCCCTGGGACAGGTGGGTGGCAGCATAGCCGGCATTGCTTGGGGACAGCTGTCAACGTTGCCCACTCTGAAGTGGCCCGGACCCCCCGACCACAGTCTACTGAAGGAAATTGACCCCACCGCTCCGGGGGGGTTGTGGGCAGGTGTGGGCAGCTAATGGGGTCCAGATGCCGCGTTCCTGCTCTGTGCTGGGTGGGCGCGTCAAGCTTGTGACAACCCAGGGGCAGGGTCCCCAGGTGCCTGCTCAAGCACTGCCCCCACTTCCTGCTGAGCGGGAGCCTGAGCCCAGCCTCTGTCGGTGGCTGTGGGGCTGGTGTGGACCTGCCCTGCCCTGCTGGGCATGAGGGGCAGTAGAAGCTATGAGTGGGCAGTAGGCGTCCTCTGCCCGTGACCTTTCTGCTGCCAGCCCGCTCCTGCCACCTCTAGCACTGATAGCTGCACCCTACTCATGCCTTTCTTTCCAAAAATGCTGCGAGAAGCCCAGCGCAGGCATCAGGCTGAAGCAAATCTGAGTCCAATGCCTTGTTGCAGGACTTCTCAGAGCCTTGACTGTGTTCATGGCCTGTGCCATATTAAGGGGCAAACTTGGGCAACGCTCCTCCCCAGGCTCTGGAATTGTCCCTGAGGGACCCCAAGTGCTCTGCAGTGCCAGCTGAGGGCTTCTCTGGCCCTCGCCTCAGGGACCCTCATCTTCAACCGCTGTGTGCCTCAGTTGCTCTGCCTGGCCCCCAGTAGCCCATGGGAGACCCTGCACATCTGCGCTTGGGCTCCAGGGCTGAGCGAGGTCCCTCTCCCTGAACGCTAGATGGGACGGCAGCTGCAGATTCCGTGCTCTCAGCCAGCCCGGGACCAGCTCCTTGCCTGGTTCCTGCCATGCCTGCTGGCCCGGGGTGGTGGGATCCCAGGGTTGCCGCTCCAGCCCAAGGATGGGACGGAGCTGAGCGGCAAGACACCCTGTGCTCCTTGTGGCCTGGTGGCAGCACCTCCTCCTCAGTCTTCAGTGCCCCAGGGCTGAGCCCAGGCCAGGTTCAACTGTGGGGGCTGTGGGGCACTTGTCTTCCCTGTCCTCAGGAAGAGCTGTGTGCTGGGAGCCTAAGCAGTGACTCCGGGTTCGGGGTGCTGCCCAGGCAGGGGGGGGCCTCTGATGCTTAGCAAACTTTTAAAAATACCACCCCAAGCCTGGTGTGTAAGTGTACCCAGGAGGCTGAGGCAGGAGGGTCACGGCCCAGAGGAGAGCAGCATAAGGTACAGAGAGAGTTTGAGAGCAGCCAAGACTATAGAGAAATGAGGCCGACAGTCGAGCCCCAGGCGGCTGACCTGCCCTCCTCCACATTCTTTGGATGAATCTCCCAGAGAGGCCTTGGGCAGAGGGAGCCCCCTCCCTCCTAGCGTCCCTGGCCGTGAGCTGCTCTGGGGGTGCACGGCTCGAAGCCACCATGCAGGGCCTGGTACACAGGGGCCTGGCTCATGGGAGCTGCTGCCCGCTCCTGCAGGCCTCGGGGAGATCAGCTGCAAGGAGGGAGGTCCCCGGGGCCCGGGACCCTGCGCTGTCATCCCAGCGGCTGGGATTTCTTTCTGGGGGCATCAGGGACAGGAAGGGTCACGGCCTGCGAAGTTCAAGTGAGGTTCCACCGGCCCAGAATTTGGGCTTCCTCTGAAGGCCTAAGTTCAAAAGTTCACGTGGGCACAGAGGAGGGCAGGCCCAGCAGCTCGCAGGCCGCCCGCCCCCGGGCTCTGGGCGACAGCAGCACTCTTCCAGGGAGTCGTGTCAGCCCTGGCTGCTGTGCACAGGGTAGCGGCAGCGGGCGGGAAGGGAGGCTTTTCAGCCTTGGCAGGTCCCTGGACGGCCCACAGAAACCAGGCCTCTCCCTGTGCGCATGCGGCTCACACTGCACCATGATATGGTGCAAATCTACGAGGGGCACCGAGCTTCGTGTACCCGGATGGAGGCCAGGGCCTTCCTTGTTTGCCCCGTCCTCTGCCCCGAAGGCCCAGCTGCCTGCAGCCCTGGCTCCTGGCGCTTGACTCCAGCGATGCCCAGGGCTGCGAAGGGCCCAGCTGCTCTGGTGTGCCACACAGGGTCAGTTCTGTTTTTAAGGAGCTGAGTGGATGCTGCTGTTTTTGCTCTTATTTTATAGTCGGGGGATGGAACTCGGGACCTGAGCACTGACTGCATCTCCAGCCCTCTTTATTTAGCTAGTTTCCTTGAGATAGGGTCTTGCTAACCTGCCTAGGATGAGCTTCAACTTGCAATCCTCCTGTCTCAGCCTCCCAAGTGCTGAGATGACACGCATAAGCCACATGTCTGAGTAAGTAGACAGGTCAGAGCTGGGGATCGGAAAGTGGAACGAAGCTAAGGTGCACAGTATCCCTGATGCAGCAACTGGCTGGTGCTACTGGCCACGTTGGAGGGACCAGCAGCCCGTGGGATCCGGCTTGAGCCACCCCGGTAGTGACAGTGAGGGCACGTTGCTGGAGAGGTCTGTCCTGTGGCCACGTTGTTCCGGAAGTACAGGGCAGGAGGTGGGCACAGGGATCCTCCCGGCTGGGTGGACGTGGGGATCAGCTCCCAGCTGAAGGGCACGGGCAGCTCTAGTCACTGGTGACCTTCACAGCGCCTGCCGTGTACCGGACGTTTCCAGAAAGTCCCAGGACAGGCGTCGGGGCTGGGCCACCTCCCCGCCTCTCTTGCCCCACTCCTGAGGATAGGATGGTCTCTCTGGTCAGGTTAGCAGCCAGAGCAGCTTGCAGCTAGTTAGCCACCAGCAGGGCGAGAGGCAGGAGGCAGGACTGTGGCTGCTTGCCCTCTGGCCAGCGATGCTCCTGGAGTCCAGCTCTGTGTGCCACAGCAGTCCACTGGAGACGCTGGAGAATCACCCTGGGCAACACAGGGCACCGGGGCTCTGAGGGATGCTAGGAGGGCCCACATGCTGGTCCAACCCGAGTGGGGCCAGCACTGGGCTGGACTCAGACTGTGCAGAGAGAGGCAGGGAGGTCATTCCCCAGCCTACCGCAGAGCCGGGCTCTGTGAACGCGTCAAGGCAGTTGTCAAGGAGACGGCTTTCATTCCTCTGAGCCACTCACTGCCTGTAGAGAGGAATCCACAACTGGGTCTCGCCACCACGCCCAGAGGTGCTCGCCTGGGATGCAGCCGAGTGAGCGCGCGGCTGGAGCCGGACTGTGATCCAGGCCTCGCCCTGCACGGGCTGGCTCTGTGCCTCAGTTTCCTCAATAACAGAAGGATGAAGAGGGGTTTACAAATGGAATTGTTAGTGTCTGCGGCACAAAACCTGGGCTGCGCCCTGCAGAGGTGGGGACAGTAGAGCTGTGCAGTCGGTGTGTGAGGGCCTCGCCCCTTATGCGGTGTTCTTTCTCCTGGGCTGGGCCAGGAGCCACAGGACCACATAGCAGCAGTGTGGCAGCTCCCTGCGTGGGCGCCAGCACGTTGCACTGGGAGGACCATTGGTCCCACCTCAAGAGGAGGAACAATGGGGTGGGCGAGGGCACCCATCCATAGGGTCTCTGAGCCCACGCCCCTCGGCCTCCACCTGAGACCCTAAACCCTGGTGGTTCTGTCCTGCAGTACTGGGCATGGCTCTGTCCCCATGTGCTTGTGGTGGTTTGGCCGACATGCAGATCCTGAGGGGTACAGGGCAGGCAGGGTCTGAGTCCTAGGGCTGTGCTCAGGTCCGCCTCAGGTTTACACCCCAGCCAAGCCTCAGGCTAGCCTGCGGCCACGAGTGAACTCAGGGAAGCCCCACGCCTGCCCGGCCTCGGTGCTGCTGAGGGTGTAAACCCGAGTGCTGTTTCAGGCCCATGTGGGATGTTTCTGCTGTGTTAGGATCCTCTGCTTGATCCTGTGACGGGTGAGGAAGGTTGCAGACTCTGCAGGTTCTAGGGCTTGACAGCCAGGAGAGGGGACAAGGTCCAGCATTACAGGATGAGGTCCCCAGTGCCGGGCTTGAAGGATAAATGGGCAGCAGACAGCGAGGGGAAGAGAGAAAGATGGTGGGGTAAGAGGCACTGTGTGCAGTGCCGGCCGCACATGCCTTCATCTGATTCGCTCGCTGCCCATCCATCATCAGTCCTGCTCACCATTGTCTATTCCATGCACCATCTCTGTTACTGTCATCCAGCCTTTCATATCCAGCCAGCATCCATCTACCCATCTCCTGTTGCCATCCATCTCATCTATAGCCACTCCCTCTCTCCCTTCCTCCTTCCTCTCTCTGCCCATCCATCCATTCGTGCATGCATCTGTCTCTCCATGCCTCTCTCCATGCATCTGTTCATCCCCGTTCATCCATCCATCTGTCCATCCATCCATGCATGTGTCTGTCCATCCACCCGGCCATCCACCTA
>NDGN011496908.1:0-12891 GCA_002564285.1 Tympanoctomys barrerae
TTTTACAGCTCAGCATATTAATATGGCTTTGCTTTTTATACCTCGTGTTTATACTTTTCTGCTGGATGGTTAAGACTAAGATAAAGCAGACCTATATAACAAGAAATGTAACATTTATATCTCACAAGGTAAGTCAAATCCCCTCAGGATTTACCCTGAAACTCTGTACAGCTGTTTGTAGATCTTTTGTCAATGGCAGCCATTTGGATAAGTCACGGCCATTGCCTGATGAATTTGCTCTCTGTGAAAGCCTGAGGGAATAATTTCTCTCTAGGTGACTCTCCTTAGGCCCAATGTACATCATTGATCACTTTCCTCTGTGGCCCCATAATCTCCTTGAACAGAAAATGTGGGACTCCACTGAGTTGTAGGATGTTACAGTACAGGTTTTCTTATATCCTGAGTCCTCACTGACACTGAAGGGCTGGGGCCAAAATATTAAGACAAACTAATAAACACCATTAAGGAACACAATGATTCAAATTTCCAGTTCCAGAAAAACATAAGCAATCTAGAACATAAATCATCTAAGTGTGTCCTGAAAGAGAATCTTTTCATGTTTAGACAAAGGCTGATATTGCAGAAACTCAATCACAATCCTTCACAATTAGATTTGCAAAAAACATATATGTTTAATGCTTGGCCCTGAAAATTATTAGAAGTGAAACTGATGATGGTGATTGAGAAACAACAGGATCCCACACATTTAATCTGCTACTTAAAGTATTGGAAAAAGGAACATTTTCTGGGTAACCCCAGTGACAAGCATTATTTTTACCAGGACAAATCCAGGTGCTGATTTAGCTGGTCATTGAGTCCCCTTTTTAACAACCAATGAATGCCAGGCATCGATAACTTAAGCACAGATAGCAATCCTTTCTATCATAATGTTGATAGATACATTCGTTCATGCATTATTCCTGACTGCTTCTGCTGAGATCACGGCAGGAACAGCACAAGCTAAATCATCTCCATCCTCTACTGGGCTAAAGGATTCTGACAGAATCAAGCAAAGATAACTGCGAGGACCACGGGACCACATATTGCGAACAGTCTCCATCTAGAACCAAAGTGCTCTTTGTTCTTTCCATGTTGACAGAAGGTGGCCATCCTGCTACAGTCCACCCTTATTAGAGACAGCTCAACAGAAGGAACTGGACTTTTGTGAGAATTGCATGCCTGGGAAAAACCTCTGCACTCTCATGTCCCAGCAGAAGCTGTTAGCATCTAGAAGACACCAGGAAAAGGATGGGCTATTGTGATTTCACAGTGAGGACCTCCTTCTAGATGTCTATGCAGAGAGCTGCAGGAGACAGGGCTTGCTTACAAATGATCTGGCAGCTTATGTATCCCACTTCCACTGAATGAGTTGTGCATCATGTCCTCAGGATGTCACTGTCTTCAATTTTCTCATACAGAAGACTGTAGGATGAGAATATAATTTTCCTGGAATATAAGAGTATGGCTTTTACTCCAGGGGGTGGGGATATAGCACAGCAGCATAAGTTCCTGCCTGCAAGGTACAAGGTCCTGAGTTCAATTCACAGTAGAAAAAATTGTTTTCCCTCCAGAAGCACAGCTAAATTTTAAGACCTGTCCAATATCCAGTTGTTCCTAGAGCTGAGCACAGTCACTGCTGAGGTCATAGATGTGTACTGTTGGTGACAGACACACAGGTACATCATCCTGAGGCCAGGTGAAAATTCCCACCACTTTGAGTTTTTGTTTTGTCTTGTTTTTTTTGGTTTTTGTTTTTTGGTGGAACCCAGGATTGAACTCAGGCCCTTATGCTTGCCAGGCAAGCGCTTATTCTCCTGAGCCATCTTCCCTCCCACCACTTTGCAATATGGTAATAACATTTGTAAGTGATTCCTCATATATATAAATATATATCTTTATTTCATTTACAAAAATTTCAGTGTGAGGGCTATCATAAACTTACATGTACTGGAAATAAAACTTTGAATCTGAAGAACTTAGATATTTTAAAATATGCACATATCATGATTGTAACTGTCATCAAAATTAATATATTAGTGTTTTCACTATGAAGAAGTATTTTCACATGAATGAATATTTTTAAGAAAAAAGAATAGGACAAGATATAGAAAAGAGATTTCATGAAAAACTAAAGAAGAATTTGTGAGTACTGATCTGCTACATATCATGACTGTGAGGTGATTATATCAATATATCACAAGTTTTATATATAGTCAAAATATATCCGTTATTTTTAATGAAAATTAATTTAACTACATAATACATGCATGAAAGGTAATTTAGCATGAAAAGCATAATACAGAGACACACAAGAAAAGGAGCTGAAAGACTTGATTACACAACTGCAAAAATGCTGGTTGTCTATTTATGACAATTTTGGAATTCAGAGAAATCCTGTCCTGTTCTCTCATTAGAAGAAGATGTCTGACAAACATGAGGCATGAGTGCTCTGTCCTGGCATTGTTCAAACAGCTGCTGAGTACTATGGAAAGGCTGATTCTAAAAAGTGATGCAAAGGATGATTTATAAACTTGAGAAGCTCATATTTCATAAGACTATAAGATACTTGCTGTTTGTTCACACGCATAAGACAGAAGAAGTGATCCAATCCACTGAGTGTACATGGATACAGAAACAAGGAAAACAGATGAGGTTAAAGGTTTCTCACTTCACCACACATGGGAAGAAACTATATTTTCTGCCATATGATGAAAATTACAAAGCACCTCGGCAAACATGCTCATGTGTTTGGGACGTTCTGGATCAGACGTTTCACAAAACAGCTGTCTATATAAAAGAGGACATGCAAATAGGGTCTACTTCTGCTGATAAATACCAGGCCAGCCATGGAAGTGCAGAGGTTCTTCCTCAGTGATCAGGACTGAATGCAGACGGTTCAGCATGGAATTTATGAAGAGCTGGATTTTCCTTCTTGCTGTTTTAAAAGGTAATTAATAAAAAACACGAAATAATGAGTTTTGAAGTGGACATGAGTGGCATAAATGGTGCATATGTGTGATGGTTTCCTGAGCAAGATGTCTCTGTCTTTCAGGTGTCCAGGCTGAGGTGCAGCTGGTGGAGTCCGGGGGAGGCTTGGTGCAGCCTGGCGGGTCCCTGAGACTCTCCTGTGCAGCATCTGGTTTCACCTTCGGTAGCTACTACATGAATTGGATCCGCCAGACTCCAGGAAAGGGGCTGGAGTGGCTCTCATACATCAGTGGTGACAGCAGTAGTATAAACTATGCAGCCTCCGTGAAGGGCGGGTTCACCATCTCCAGAGACAACAGCAAGAACACGCGGTATATGCAAATGAGCAACGTGAAAACCGAGGACACCGCCTTGTATTACTGTGCAAGAGACACAGTGTTGGAAGGTCCATATCAGCCCAGACTCAAATCTCCTTGCAGGGACGCTGAGGATCAGCAGGGGGCGATGGGGATCCACTGAGCACAGCCCAGGGCCCCAGGGCAGGCAAAGAGGAGGAAACTGTGGGCTGAGGACTTCCTGTTGCCCTCTCCGATTTCCTTTGTTCCTTAACATCACGTAAATGGAAAAGAAGAACCAAAATACACAGGCTGCAGATAACTTACCTTGTATCCAAGATACAAATATAGTTTTCCTTATGTATATTTTTTTCTTTCATTCATACATTTTGTTAAAAGACAATAAATCTGCAAATAACTTGTACATTTTGAGAAGTTTCCTTTCAGTATCATGTCTCATTATCTATGGAATTGTAGGTTTTTTCCATCATGAGGAGCGATTGCCTATTGCAGGAGTAAATGTTTTAGATCAAGAAAATAAGTTATATATATTGCACTCCACATGGTCTGAGAATGAACAACTCTGTCCCACCCACACCCTTTGGGAACCTCAGGAGATCTGGTCTCTAGGCTCTGAGCAACACCATGTGGAGACATCACTTAGGAAGGATGATGGCAGAAGGCCAATTTGGACTCACAGTATAGAGGGACCATGCAGTACTCTTTTTGTCCAAGTTAATCGGCTGAATTGTATTTATGTCACTTAAAAATTAGGCATCTATAAAATAAATCATACCATGTTTCCAAACTTACACTTCAAAGCTCACATGGTCAAAATTAATACATAACATTCAGCAAAATGCTCCCATTTCAGAATATTCAGTATCTTTCCTAGATTCACAAATTTGATTTATACATTTTTGTTTTATGTCAGTTCATTGTGTATTTCTTAGTCACACATTCTTCCTACATTTTTATAAAATACCCAGATAAATTCATATTCTAAATGATGTTAATCTGCTTACTATGGAGTTCTTAGAAGCAAGTACACACAGAACAGAAGAAAATTAATTGAAATATCTGATTCCCACACATGCAGGCTTCTCAAGGGCCGAGGTGAGGTGATGTGTTCACACATGGATGTCACACATATCTCTCAGATGTGACTGTGGCCACATGGTCACTGTCATCTTGGGAAGCAAAATCATCTCCATCAGCCCACCCAGCTCAGCATCCTACCTGGAAAATCATCATCACTGCTGTGCCCTGCTTTCAGGAATGAGTGCTCCTGTCTCTAGTTGTATCACAGAGGTACCTACTGTTTCCAGGTCAGGTGACAACACCTTCCAGAACATGGCATCACCTGAGATGTAGTTGGCGCCACACAATTAGCCCTTCTGAATTCCATTTTGTTGGGGAGCCTTGCAAGCTCTGAAATTTGTCTTGACTTTCATTGTATTTCTCTCTTCTCTGGTGCTGAGTCCAAATATCAGTTTCAAATAGGGACAGTAGATCCCTGTTTCAAGAGAGATGTCAACTATGTCCAATGAATTTGCATCTGAATTTTGATAAAAGATAGACAGACCTGAGACAACATCAGAAAATTGCTCTTTTGAGTGAGATCCAGAAGGATAAAGGGCTCTGCAACAGGTCCGTGCTGCTGTGCAGACTGCTCTGCCACTGGGACCATATCACACATGAGGTCCAATGGTATATAGGGCATCAGCGGCAGGAAAGGCTGTTTTTTGGGTTTTTGGAAGGCCTTTGTAGGTAATTAAGTATAGAGCCCTTTAGGGTTATAAAGGAACTTTCTGCCATTAAGTTCAGGTTACTACTCTCCAATTGGAGTGCACTTGGATGAACACTGGCCTTAGCTGATACTGAATTCTTGAACAAGGGACACCAGGTTTGATGAGACTTAAGCTGCCCATTATGACAGAATGTTAGTAATCAATGAAATCATACAACTGGACATGCAGAGCAACAGCTTATGAAGAGGAACTGGCGTATGCAAGCTCCAGGCAGGGCAGCATCAAGGAGACAAGCAGGCCAGAAGAAGAAGCTGCCAATCTGCCAACTGTGCATGGGCTCCTAACTGCACCATATAAGGTTTAGATTAGCAGCATGCACACGTGGCCTCTTGGAATATAGCATCTGTTTAGCTACAGGAGAATGGAAGACTAAGGCCTGGTTTATAGATGACTCTGCTCATTTTGAAGGCACCACAAACAAATGAAGTCACTTTGGACAGAGCACTTTGTAGGATGATATGCCAGGAAGAAAACTTGGACAGCTATGTGACTATATAATGCTTGATAAGTTGTAGACAATGATTTAACAGGATTTTGAGGACAGGAAAGAAAAATGATTTGCAAAAATTTATCATCTAGGTGTATGTGGATGAACCTTTCCACATATGCAAAAGATATAAATATATTTTTATACTGTGTACGCAAAAAGCAACTTTTGATCTCATTAGAATAGGACTTTAGTGATCAAGTGAGCATGGACACACACAACTCTAAAGGCAGCACTAAACAAGAAGAGAAAGTTACCTTGCCTGAATTTTGAGGCCACAATGGGGTATATAGAAAGTTCAAGGACAGCCTGACATTTATAAAGAAACTTGCCTCAGAAAACCAAAACAGAATTACCAAAAACAATCATCTGTGAAGTGTCTGTGTGGCAGAATGTGAATTCATGAATATTAGGCATGCTTGTGAAACAGTATATTGAGAAATTCTGAACTTCAGTATGGTTGGCTTGATTTCAACTGCATTTCCGCTATGGTGAGATGAAAATGAGTGAAGCAAGTGGATTGGTTTTGTGAGGGGTTTAGCAGAAGAGCTGTGCAGCTTGGGGTAACACAGGCAGGAGATGCTCAGCACTTTGGAAGTATAAACCAGCTGATATTTTGTGCCATTCCTCTGCCTAATTTGTGTAGACAGCAAAGAAAGCCTTGTGAAATTCTAGACCTGGCAGTTGTTCCTTTGAAAGATTATACTCAGTTTCTTCTGTGTTGGTTAAATTCAACTTCTTGCTATGCAAAAACAACTTTGTCCTTACTAATCGAAGCTATGTTATTTGCAGTTAAAGCTAGCATCCCACATGTTTTGCCCTGAGCTTTATTATCTCATTATAGATCTTCAAAACCTCTTCTCTATGATCCTGAAGTTGCAGAATGTAGGATATCTGAAAATGAGTGATTGCCAATTCTGACTCTGAATTTCTCACTGTTCAGTCAGGAACTTTTGAAAATGATTGCCAAAACACATTGATAGCTTGATGTGGGACTTTTCTTGCTTGGTTCAGCTGGCTTTGTGCTATCAGTGTACAAGTAGCATTGCAGCACAGTTCCTGAGTTCCTTCTGGGTTAGAATAGCTTTCCTGCACCACTCATGCAAAATACTTTCACATGCAATGAGTGATTATTGTGGTTTTTTCCTCTCATCATTATAACAATCTGGGAATATTTGATGACCATTATAGACACAGCTTAAAATTTATTACCATATAATAAGTGGTAAAGTATTCATATTTATTGATTCAACTATCCCTTTTAGCATGGTTGAAAATTTACATATTTATTAAATGTAGAGGAAAAACCCCAAGAGATGGGGTATGATGGGATTAGGGCAATTTTCAGCCAAGTATAAAAGAAGGAAACATATTCATATGTACACTACAAGGTAGGAGTCATCTCATGAAGAGACACAATGGCCTATTAAATTGATTTTAAGTTACAAGAAGAAGAATGATTAGAGGAAGATGGAAGATGCAGTCAAGTGCAGGATATTGCTGCTCAAAGAAATGAAGCACCAGAACAATCATTTGAAGATGCAGTTACAGCACCAGTTATATGACAATACTTCACAAAGCTGGTTTGAGATTCTTCACAAGGTCCTATGTGCTTACAATCAGGAAGAATTATATGGATATTTACCTTGTAAAGAAACAATTCATGGGTCGAGGATTTAAGTGGTGGAACTGGGAAAAGTACCAATTATCATTATGCCTAGTGAGCCACAAGCATGCTTCTTTTGCCTGAAAATGTATGGTCTAATGACCTAGATTGCAGGTCCAGATTGGGGGGAAGGACTGTGCCATGCAGTGTGTTGATGATTTCATATAACCCAAAGCTGAAGTTTCACACTGGATATTTAGACTCCTCATGGGAAGAATTAAGCAAACTAATAAGGGAGAGATAGTTTGGTCATGGGTGAATGATGTAGACTATGAATGGGAAACTATTCTGTTATTCAACAAGTCAAGAAGAAAGAATACACCCAGAATGCAGAAAGTCCCATAGGAACCTACTTACTTTGCACTATTATTTTTTTTGAGGGGGGATGTAACCAGGGATTGCACTCAGGCCCTTGCGCTTGCCAGTCAAGTGCTTATTCTACTAAGCTATCTCCCCAGCCCCATACCGCACTATTAAAGTCATTGACAATCAATAAAACCCCAAGCCATGCAAGATGACTAATGGTCTAGAAAGTTCAGAATTGAAGTTATAGCCACTTCAGCAGGAATAAATCCATGACTCACTGAGGTGCTTGCTGACTTTCATGGGTACACATTAGGGATTCCAGAAAAGGAAAGATGCAAATACCAGCTATAGCTGTGTGGACAGATTCAAGAAGAAGGATTCGTGTTGTCAATGTTTTCTCTCTGTTTGAGTTTCAACTTTGTTTTTGAGACAGGTGCTCACTATGTAGCTCATGCTGGACTTCATTTTGCAAAAATTCTGGATGACCTTGCCAGTCCAGAAATGACGGGCCTGCAGCAACCTGCCTGGTAGGAACAAGGATTCTAATTAAAATTTGTCTCTATTATTAAAAAATATGTATCCTTTGTATCATAAGTTTCATAGATTCATCATTGATTATCACAGCAGGAACAACAACAACTTCTTCTCCATCTCCATCTGGGTGAGGAAATGTGATACAATCAAGAAAAGATACCCATGCAGACCATGGGGCCACATGACACAAAAAGTCTCATTTCGGGAGCAATGCCCACTTTGTTCTTTCCATGTTGACAGAAGTTGGTCATTCTGCTAAAATCCAATCTCCTCAGAGACAGCTCAACTGAAGGAATTGAACTTTGGTGAGGCTGAATGTGAGGGAAAGTGTTCTGGACTTTCATACTGCAACAGATAATGCACACGTTCTGAGTCTCACCCACATGGATAAGAAACATGATCATGTAATGCAGGATGGGCCACTTCCAGCAGTTAGCATTTAGTGGACACCATGAAAAGGAAGAACTATTATGATATCATGGTGATGACCTTTCTAGATGACTTTCCAGATACCTGCCAAAATAAGGACTTGCTTACAAACATTCTGGCAGTTCATACCTACCATTGCCACAGATTGAGCTGTGCATCATGTCTTCAGGGTCTTACTGTCTTCATCTTTCTTAAATAGGACACAGTAGGAAAAGAGCACAATTTTCCTTGAATTTAAGAGTGTAGTTTTTCCCAGCAGCAGCCATGGATATATAGCTCATCAACATAAATGCAGGACTGACAAATTGAAGGTCTTGAGATCAATTTCCAGTAGAAAAACATAAACCTTTTCCTTCCAGAATATCACCTCAATTTTCTGAGATGTCTAATAACTGGTTCTCTCTGTAGCAGAGGATAGTAACTGCTGATATGATGGCTGTGTATTGTTGGTGACAGACACACACAGGCATATCATTCATAGGTGAGCTAAAGCCTACCATTTCTTAGAAAAGGCCCACAGAATGTGGAATGTGGTCCTTTCTTTCTAATATATATATATATATATATATATATATATATATATATTCATTATGTTTTACAACAACTATATATGTATATTTGTTTTACAACTATATATATATATATATATATATATATTTGTTTTACAGAAATTTTAGTTTTATGAAACTCTGATATAATAGTTGGAAAACTTTGAATCTTAAATGCTTTGAAATATCCACATATGATGACTGTAGCTGTCATTGTAAATCAATATGTTAACTTCAAACTATTAAGAGGCATTGTCATATGCAGGGATAAATGTTGTATTTTGGCAATGTGGAGAATAGGAGATGATACAGTAAAGAGCTTTTAAGAAAAACTAAAAGGCAATTTAAGGGTACTGCTTTATTGCATGTCTTGACCATGAGGGTGAATATGTCATTATTTAACAAGTTGCATGTTTGTTTTGAAATATATGTTATTATTCATGCAAATTAAATGATGTATATAACACATATATAATCAGTAATTTATCATGGAAAAATTAATATGTAGAGTCTGATATGGAAAGGAGCTGTCAGACTCTAGAATATAAATTTGAAAAAAAATACTGGTTTTCTATTTATGAAAACATTTCGGTGCAGAAAAACATTTTCATATTCTCTCATTAGAAGAAAACATACAACAAACATCATGAACTGTGGCCGCTCTATCTTGCTGGGGCAGGTATCAGTTGAGAACTGTGGAAAGAACTATAGGACACAATCCAAAGAACAATTTTGTAACATAAGAGATCAAATCTATTAAGTCTATTAAGCTTCTTTATCTGTGTTCACATCTGCAAAACATGTTAAATGATCCAGTCCATTAATTGCATACAGATACAGAAACAACTAAAATAGATATGTTAAGAGTTTCTCACTATATCAACACAAAGGAATAAACTGTATTTGCTGCCATAGTAGGAATATTACAAAACATCTGTGAAAACATGGTCCTATGTTTGGTCTCCCTTCTGGATATTAAGCTTACACGATACAATTGTCTATATAGCAGGAGGACATGCAAATAGGGCCTACTTCTGCTGATAAATACCAGGTCATCCTGGACCCTGCAGCTTTGGGGTGGATCCCAGTCCTGGAAGCCCAGGGTTTCTTACTCAGTGATCAGCACTGAATACAGGTGGCACAGTATGGAACTTACAAAGGGCTGGGTTTTCCTTTTTGCTGTTTTAAAAGGTAATTCATGAAAAATAAGAACTAATGAGTTTAGAACTGGACATGAGTGGCATAAATGATAAATATATGTGACGGCTTCCTGAGCAAGATGTCTCTGTCTTTGCAGGCGTCCAGGCGGAGGTGCAGCTGGTGCAGTCCGGAGGAGGCTTGGTGCAGCCTGGGGGATATCTGAGACTGTCCTGTGAGGCCTCTGGTTTCACCTTCAGTAGCTACAACATGATTTGGTTCCGCCAGACTCCAGGAAAGGGGCTGGAGTTCATCTCCTACATCACTGGTGATAGTAGTCATATAGACTACATAGAGTCCGTGAAGGGCCGATTCACCACTTCCAGAGACAACAGCAAGAACACGCTGTATCTCCAAATGAACAACGTGAAAACCGAGGATACTGCCTTGTATTACTGTGCAAGAGACACAGTGTTGGAAGGTCCAGACTAAAACCTCCTTGCAGAGACGCTGAGGATCAGCAGGGGGCGATGGGGATCCACTGCGCACAGCCCAGGGCCCCAGGGCAGGCAAAGAGGAGGAAACTGTGGGCTGAGGACTTCCTGTTGTCTTTGGAGCTTTCCTTTGTGTATTAATATCACATAAGCTGAACAGAAGACTCAAAATACTCAGACTGCTGATAACTTATGATGTATTGAAGATACAAATATACTGTTCTTTATGTATATTTTTTTCCTCATGAGGAGCGATTGTCTATTGCAGCGGTAAATGTTTCACATCAAGAACATAAATCATATTTACTACACTCCACATGGTCTAAGAATGAACGACTCTGTCGACCACACCCCTAGCGCACCTCAGGCGACCTGGTCCATAGGCTCTGTGCCATGTGGAGACATCGCTCTGGAAAGATGAAGACGGAAGACTGAACTGGACTCAGGTCACTGTAGTGGGACCCTGCTGTACTCTTTTTGTTCAAGTTAACCGGCCTGAATTTCACTTATGTAACTTAAAATTTAGGCATTTATAAAATATATTTAACATTTTTAAAACACACACCCCTAAACATATATGGCCAGATTTCATAGATAATATTCAGCATAAAATGCTCCTGTTTCACAACATTCAGTTGCTTTCCTAAAGAGATCCTCAGATTTTGCTGTAATACATTTTTGTTTGATGTCAGTTCATTCTGTACTTCTTAGTCACACATTCTTCCTGCATTTTTTATTAAATTGTCAGACTATATCTGTACTCTAAATAATATTAATCTGCTTTTAATGGAGTTCTTTGAAGCAAGTGTACACAGAAGAAAATTAATTGAAATATCTGTTTCCCAGACATGCAGGCATTTCAAAGACAGAGCTGAGGTGATGTCCTCACACACGGATGTCACACATATCTCTCAAATGGACCACACTTTGGAGAGAGCACTTTGTAGGATGATGTGTCAGGAAGATAATGTGGATACACAGGTGACTGTATAATGACTTAAGTTGAAGGCAATGGTTTAACAGGATTTTGAGGACAGGAAAGAAAAACTGTTAGCAAAGATAACTCAAGTAGATTATGGGAATGTATCTTTCCATATATGCAAAAGATATAAATGTATTGGTATACCATGAACACACAAAGCAATATGTGACCTCATTGGAATAGATGCTTGACAATCGATTGGGAATGTAAGCACACAACTATAATGGCAGCCCTAAGCAAGCAAGGACAGGTGCTTTGCCTAAAGTTTGTGACCACCCTTGGGTGTATAGGGAGTTCAAGGACAGCCTGCATAAGGAAACTTCTGTCCATAAACCAAAGCATAAATGCCAAAAACAGTCATCGATAAAGAGTCTATGGCAAGAGAATAGGAGTTCATGAATATTAGACATGCTTGGGAAATAGTACATTGAGAAATTCTCAACTGTAGTATAATTTGCTTGGTCAGCTTCATTTCCTGTATCCTAAACTGAAACTGGCTTTGTGAGGGGTTTTAAGAGAAGAGCTGTATATTTTGGATTAACACAGACAAGAGACGCTCAGCAGTTTGGAGTTATAAACCAGCTTGTATTTTGTGAAATTCCTCTGCCTAGTTTAGGTATACAGCAAGCAAATCTTTGTGAAATTCTAGACCTGGCAGTTGTTCCTTGTAAAGATTATACTCAGTTTCTGCTATGTTGGTTAAGTTCAGTTTCTTGCTGCCCAGAACAGTTTTGTCTTTACTAATGGGAGCCATGTTTTTTTGGGTTTTTTGCAATTAAAGCTAGTAATCCCAAATGTTTTGCCCTGAGTTTTATTATCTCATTGTGAATTTTCAAAACCTCCTCTGGTATGATCCTGAAGCAGGAGAACGTAGGACATCTGCACATGAGTGATGGCCAGTTCTGACAGAGAATCTCCCATCACTCCGTCAGAAACTTTGGTAAATGATTGAAAACAATGATGGTCAGCTTGCTGTGGGACTTTTCTTGCTTGGCTTAGCTGGCCGTGTGCTATCCATGCACATGGGGCATTGCAGCACAGTTCCTCAGTTCCTCCATGGAGAGAAAAGGTTTTTTAAAAAAATATTTTATTGAGAGACAATTAGCAATGAGACATTTTCAAATCAAATTGGTAGGACAGTTTCAATATTTAACACATTGCACACTCTATGCCTAGTGGTTATTTGCTGTACAAGATGCAGACATGATATCTTATTTACAAACACCATTAGAAC
>NDGN011496946.1:2199-18212 GCA_002564285.1 Tympanoctomys barrerae
AGAGAGAGAGAGAGAGAGAGAGAGAGAGAGAAACAGAGAGAGAGAGAGACAGAGAGAGAGAGACTCAGACTACTTCAAAGCTCAATGACATCTCAGCACACCTGAGGACATGACCTCACTTGTTTGGGTCTAGTGCAGATGCACAGCAGGATACAGTTATGTAACTATGACACCACAGTGTTGGTTGTGGCACTATGTGAGAATGTTAAACATGAGATAACCTATATAAGAAACATACAACAAAGATACAGCCATCACCTGTGTTTTTGCACCTTTGTGGTCTATTCTACTTCATGTTGCCTGCTGATGTCTTGCACACATATATTCTTTAACCTGGGGACCTTACTCATGAAACTCTACCTTAGGTGCCCATGTAGAACAGCAGTGATTTTATAGGTGTAACTCTGGATAAAAACATATACATAAATATGTTATAATTATTTATACATATATAATTTGATTATCTTGGACAAATACATAAAAAACTATTTTGGTAAGTTATAGATCATATATATAAAGCACTTCCTTAAATTCTATAAATATACTTGCTGTTGAAGAATGAAATCCTACAGAACTAAAATTGGAATATATAGGTTGTAGCTTTGCTTATGTCAACCCTAAATAAGCATAAGGCCTTTTAATATATGCATTGTAAATAAAATTAAAATAAATGGCAGAAGTTGTTTTCTTTTGATGTATTGTGTGTGACACTCAGCTTGTTTAGGGGTATGTTGAAGAATCAATTGAATTAAAATTCTGGGGGTAAATGATTAAGGCTGTAACTCTTGGTCATGGGACTTTTTCTTTAATGAAAAAGGTGGAAACTCTTAGACCCATGAGCACATTTGTCATTATGTCAAGGACACTAGGAAAGCAGCTTGCAGTTATTTTAGGAAAAGGATTTTCAGCTCCCAATTCCTATCATATTTGTTATTATTTTAGTTCAATGTTTGATGAATAAGTTAAATTCCATGGTCACTAGATAATTTTGATTTTGCTTTTCTACCAAGTTTTTCGGTGTTTACCATTCACCTTATATTTTGAGGACTCATTGTGTTATTTGAAGTGCACAGATTATACCAATGGAAAAATTAAAATGAGCAAATTCCATTCCTCTTAGGTTAATGAGGGAGTGAGAAGAGAGAGAGAAAGAGAGGGAGAAAGAGAGAGAGAGAGAGAGAAATTTAGATACAGAGAAAAACACTAACTGTGATGAATATCATAGTTTACATTATACCTGAAAGTGATCAGTATTGTGGATAAGGAAAATGAGAAGCTGATGTATTTAGGTGTAGGGGATCAATGTAATTTGGGGTGGAGAAAGGTATAGTTTAATAAAGTAGTTCATTGGGCTGGGGAGATAGCTCAGTAGAATAAGCTCTTGCCTGGCAAGGGCAAAGTCCTGAGTTCAATCCCTGTACCATAAAAATAAATAAATAGATAAATAAATAAACAAAGTTCATAGTGCATGTAAGTTTATTTGTAAAGGTGACATTTCAGTTAAAACCCAGAAAGATGAACAAAGCAGCCTCAGCTGTCTGGTAGAAGGACTCTCTAAGGAGAGGAAGTTGTCACTGCAAAGATTGTAGAAGAGCATAGACCATTCTGGGAGCATACAAGAGGCCAGAGGGTCAGGAACTAAGGAGGGCAGAATTAGGACTATGCTGGATGGAACCCTGAGGGCTATTATAGAGCTCTATACTGTACAGTTTTTCTTTGTGAGAAAAACCTGTGTTTCTTTTTCTGACTATAAGAGTGAGTCATGGAAGAGTTCTAGGTAGAGGGCTGACATGAGCTCTGATATGAACTGATGTCATCTATTGAGGTATCTCCTGGCTGCTTTCCTGAGAACGCATTATAAGGAGGGCTGGAGCTGGAGTGGAGTGAGTATCAGTCCCATGTGAGGCCATTATTCCTTTAGATGGTCCATGTTCCTAGCTTTTCCAAACTTCTGGGGTTTCCACTGATTAGGCTTCTCACTCACAGGCTAGCATGACTTCACATGGGTGCTAGCAGTGGGCACAGTACAAAGTGGCCAGCAGCTTTTGGCTACGTAGAGTGGGTTCTATCAGATTACCCATCCTGCTTCTGAAACTATAAAAAGTAGATAAAATTTAAACAGTAGTATTAATGACATTCTGGAGACACTGCAGGACACTTAAGGCACCACAGCCCAGCATCTCAGAGATGGAAATGACATTGAGATGCACCTCACATTTCTCCCCACTTCTCCTAGCCAGGAATTTGTAAATTTCAAAGAGGCTGAGCCTGAGAGGACAAGATGAAAACAGGAGCAGAGATCTTCAGCAGATGTGCAAACAGGGGGAGATGAAATAGGAAGGCAGATCTCCTAGGGCACCTTGAGTTAGAGAATGTGAGCCTTGAGTAAAGATCAGGGACAGGGAGGCTGACATTTCCCACAAAGGCATTTGTTTTCCCTAAGCTGGATGGAAAAAGAGAGCTGGTGAGGGGAGAAGCTGAGCAGTGAAGCTAGGCCATAGCCAGGACTTGAGACAATCCAGAGAGTGTCCCTGAGGCGTAGCTGGGAATACAAACATGGGAACTTAGGCTGAGACAAAAAATTTAGGCCAAAATCTCATACAAACATAAGATCTGACATGACTCTAGGTTATTATTTTCCCAGAGAAGAGCAAACTAAAAAATGATGTTCATCCTTAAAACAGAAGCCTTGTTTGAATATCTTCATCCCAGAAGACAGCTGTTACATCAGTTTATATTCCGATACTCCTCTGCTACAGGGCAATGTGTAGAGGATGATAATGTTTTTCATTTGGCCAGAATGTTTGATACACAATATCTTCCATTCTGAAATTTATTAATTGGTTTGTAGGAGATAGAAACATGTGATCACAACCAAGAAAAAGTAGAAACTATCAACAGCTCCATAAGCTATAAGTTGTCATCAGATTAAATAACAAAATGGAAAATTCCACAAAAAATGGGACTCTTTTAGCTAATAAACAAAATTAAATGAAAATGATAGAACTGTAAAATAGAAATTATTGATTCAATATGCATCCAATAGCAGGTCATATATAAGAGAATGGATTCATAAACTGGTTAATAAATTAATAGGAAATACTTTCATTTTAAACATAGAAAGAAAAGAAGTCAGAAAAGGGAGATGAAAGGACAGGCAATATGAAAAACAAAGCATATTTGGAACAATCAAAAATGTCTGTAATTAGAATTTTAGACAAAGAAGGCCATAGAACAGAAGCACTATTTGAAGACATAACAGCTGAGAAGTTTCAAAATTGACAAAAGCCTGTCAAATATTACATAAGAATTGCTAACAACAAGAAATGTGAGTTAAAAGAAAATGCACACAGACATACACATACACACATACACTGCACACTTAGCAGCACAATAAGCTGTTAAAAGTTAGACAAAAGACATTTTAAAAAATATCCAAGGGAATATAGACACAATATCTTCCCAAAAAAGCTGCAATGATAAAGCGAGCTCAATTCTCAGCAGAAATTATATAAGCACAAAGAAAAAAGAATAACAAATGTAACATTCTGAAAACAAATAATTTCTAATCTTGTATCCTTTATTCAGTAAAAGAAGTCCTTTGAAAATACAGCCAAGTAAACAGAATATGAGACAGTTTATTGGCCGACATACAATGAAAGAAATTATCCCAGAAATTTTCAGGTAACATGAAAATGGTAGAAATAAAAGAAAAGAAAGAAAAATGAAAAATAATGTGTAGCTAAAACCCAAATGTCTATTATATATGACAACAATGCTATATACTTGAAATGTACTTGAAAATTATATATATGATTAAAGTACATAATGCTAATAATATGAAAATAGGGTAGGTTTTGTGTTGATAGATTAACCTTAGTCATGATATAATAATGAAAGAGTTTCTAATGGAGAGAGAAATTCAATAAGACAAAATCATAAATGTTTGATTAATATTAATTCAAAAAAGGAATAAAGTGCATCAAAGAAGACAAATAGTATGTGGTGCATAGATTTAATGACAAGGAATCAGGAAATGCTTCTTGGCCATGTGCCAGTCTTCCCTGGTTTTGTATGAGCCAAAACCTTCACAAACTGTTACCTAAATAAACCTTTCTTCCCTTCATTTTTAAAAAAAAAATGTATTTAGTACAGGGTCTACAGGGTCTCACTACACAGACAAGACTTGTGATCTTTCCTGCTTTTCATCCTTCTGAGTGCTAGGATTACAGGTATGTGCCATCATCCCCAGTATCAATCATTGTCTCAGTGATCCCCAGAGTGGGCTGGCACAGCAGGCCAAGATTGAACCCCTGGCCCCTGTGTCTGCCTAAGCAGGTGCTTGAATCCACTGAACTATCTGGCCAGCGCTCCTCCCTTCATTTTGGGTTCTGGGTATTTTGTCCCAGCAGTTAGAGAAAAGTAACTGAGACAGAATTTGGTACCAGGCAAGTGGGGTCATTGCTGTGACCAAACCTGACCATGTGGATTATAAGCTTTGAGAATGGCTTATGGAAAGAAATAAGACACTTGGAGATGTCACCTACAAAAGAAGTGCTAGAACAGCTTCAGCTGCTCTGTAGGGGAAATTCTGGTCAAAGCTCAGAAGACCAGAAGGCTGATAGAAAGTCTACCTGTAAAGAGCAGGCTGGGGAGGTTTCTGCTGGGAATAAGGACTGCTTTGGTTGTTAGCCTCTGGATGATTTGTGTTATGGCTTGGCAGAAAGTTTGGCTGAATTTTGCTCATGTTCAGAGACATTGCCTGAGACTGAGATTAAGCATGGTGGACTGATTAATCTTTCAAAAGAAATCTCAAAGCAGGCAAATATTGAAGGAGTGGCATGGCTATTATTGGGGGCTTTTAGTCAGATTTATGTTGAGGATGAAGAGCAAAGAGCCCAGCAGTGTGATTTAAAATGCGAGTTTGGCTAGAAAGGAAGTTCCAATAAAGCTACAGAATGCAAAAATAGAGCTGAGAGGATCACCATTGCGAAGAAGGAGGAAGAGAATGGAAAAACTGGCCTTAGGACATCACAGGAGTCATCAAGTCTCCACCCTTTGCAGACTTAGAACCACAAGGGTGAGGGATTTTACCTTGGAGAAAAATCCACAGAGCCTCATTTTCTAGAATGGAGGCAGCGGCCACACCAGGTTCTAAAATGGCACCTCCATGGAGAATTTATTCCTTGGAATCAGGATCAGAGCACTCAGCACTCCAGGCACTGGACCCATGCAGCTAAAATAAAAGAAAGCCTGGCTACTCTTTCCACTGCCAGCAGACCTTGGCATCATCCATGTAGTGCTGGTTTTAGATGCTTGCAGAAAGAAGGAGTTCTGAGGTTAAGAAGGCTTCCACATAGATTTCAGAAGGGCTGGGAAGACAGGCAATATGTCCCTGGGAGGGCAGTTTGGAAAGTTGTGAGTGAGAAGCCTATTCAGTGGAAAATCCAAAAGTTTGGAAAAACCAGGAACATGGATCATCTAAGGGAAACTGCAAAGAGAGAACAAACCCGGCCTAAGAGAGAAGCCATGGTAGCTACTACCAAAAGTGCCATGATGCAGAGCCATATGAAGCTCACAATTTGCCACAGGTTACTTTAGATATTCCACATGGAATTATAGGATTTAATGTTTGCTCTTCTGGATTTTGGAGTTGCTTTGGTCCCAGTGCTTTGAATCCTGCTGTGTGTGCCTTTTGGAATGGTAGTGTATACCTTGTGCCATTGAATGTTGGAAATGTTCAATTTTTCATTTGTACAGGGGCTCACAGCTAAGAGTTTGCCTTAGGTCTTAGAGGAGACTTGGTACTTGGACTTTTCAGCAACAATGAAACTGCTAGGAACTTGGCAGATCTTAGAAATGGAATCAAATTCCTTTTTGCACAAAGGAATGCACATGAGTTTTTGGGTATCCAAGGGCAAATGTTATGGTTTGTGTCTAGTTGGCTTTACCCTGCAAAGCCTCATGCAGTCATGGGTAGACTTCTAGACTTTGTGATTAATTTGATCAAGGCTAGGATTATGGGTGTGAGTGCTACTGACAGTCTAGGACAGACAGCCTAAATGCAGCATAAAGGAGACAGAGTTGCTCGCTGTAGCGATTGTTGCTGCTACTTCTACCATTTGGTCTTGCTGTTTTCCTGTATTCCACTGTCATGAACTGCTGCCCTCTGCCTTGTACCAGTCTGTCTTGGAACAAGCTTTGTTTAAACTGAAACTTCCACAAACTTTGAGCTAGATAAACTTTCCTTCCTTCATTTGGATGTCAGGTATTTTGTCCCAGAAGCAAAGAAAAGTAACCAATACATAAATATTTGATTAATCTTAATTCAAAGAAAGAATAAAGTGAATCAAAGAAGACATATAGTAAATGGTGCATAGATTTAATGTCAAGGAATCAGTAACATGCTTCAATTAAATAGAAAGTTTCAAGATTTTAAAACCCAAATATATGATGTTGACAAAAGGTATACCTTAAATGTAAGGCAACATCATGTTAAAATTGAAACATGTAAGTGATAATATAATATGTGGGGGGTCCAGGGATATAGCTCAGTAGCTTAAATGCCTGCTTGGCAAGTGCAAAGTCCTGAGTTTAATTCCTGGTAAAAAAACAAACAAACAAACAAAAAAAACAACAACAACCACAAAATGTGGATGTATAACCAAACATGATATTTAATCAAAACAAACTGTTGTCATTTCATTAATGTTAGAGCATACATTAAGGCCACAAGTATTACTAAAAACAAAATTATTTCTGGCTGTAAAATGGCCAGTCCACTAGAAAGATTTTATTTTGATTTCATTTGCAGACAATGAAATACTCTTAAAAGCTATTACGTTCTAGCAAATCTCAAATAAAATTTCAATAAATTAAAGGAGAAATGTTTTAAAACTCTGCTATCATACTGAAAGAGTTTAACAATTTTCTCGATAGCTGTTGGAAGACACACTATATAATAGTAAAATAATAAGGCCCAGAATAAACAACACACCTGACAAATGTTCCCTAATGGGTACATACACAATACTGTATTCAAGTTCTTAAGTGCTTGTGGTCTGGCCCATATAATAAATCTTACCAAATTTTGAGCCATTGAAATTATCCGGTGTGGTTTGTACTATAGTAAAATTAATGTAGATACAAATAGCACTAAAAATTCCAAAATTTTTAGAAAACCTTGAATTAAATAAACATACCCTAATACTATATAAAACAGAGAAGTTGAATTATCAAAGGAAAGTAAACTTGGCCTCAGAAGGACAAGTCTGAAAGGTGCCCCAAAAGCAGATCCCTCCATGCATGACATGTTCTCACCTCCTCCTTGCCAAGCATTCTGTACACAGGACTGCATCTGCCAAAAAGGAGCCCTGTCTGATTTCCACAAAGTCTCTGAAGAGATGGCAGTGAAGGCTTCAGGGAAATCAGGCCAACATCCAATACAGGCTACTCCGAAAGTGTTCTGAAAGCAAAGGGTACATACATGCTGGGCCACACATGAAAGAATGCATGCAACATTGTTCCTAGGAGCCCTTTTAGTGGAACCAATGGTGAGTGTTCTGCACCTGTCAGAGGTTTCTAGCAACCAAGAAAATAATCAGGCAAAAGTGACTCACAACAATGGTCCTGTCAAGGAGCAGGACACATACGCATTTCTGGAGTCAAGATAGATGAGGTGATTAAGGGAAGGGTGGAAGTGCTATATTCAGAAAGGAGAAAACTTTCAATTTTCAAACATTAGGTGAGGCAAAAACTGAGTGGACAATATGCTGATAGCCACATTTCTAGAGCCGAGGCACAAAGATTATAATGGTACAATGATGAAAATTCAAGTAATTGAAGTATAAGAATAAATATTGATATGAAGAATACCTCTCTGAAATTGAGTGCAAGAAAGGAGAATGAGAGAGAATAAACATTAAAGTTTTATAATAACTTATAGTGAAAAAAAACAAAAATAAGCATAAATTTAAATCTGTATCTCACATCACCCTATTAATAATGGTTACCACTGGAACAAAAATGTAGCCTTTTCTAAATAACTGGGACTCTACCAAGAAAATGGAAGACATGCAAGAGCTCACATTATAAATGTCCTAAAAGTTACAAATGTAGAAGTGAAACAAAACAAAACAAAAACGTCATGCTGGGAATGAATTAAAAGAGCTATATTTACATGTTAAGGAAAAGGTGATTTTGAATGAATAGTTACATAAATTAAAATTATTAGAAAGGCTGCAAATAAAAACAAGAGAAAAGTTACAACAGATACACCTTAATGAAAACAAAACGGTGATTCTTACTCTTGTTAAGCAACCTGGCAGGAGGCAGGCTGCAAACACAATAGAACAAACAAAGAGAAAATGTTTAAATGCTGCCAGGTGAAATTCAAATGTAAGTCTTGTATTACAAAACATAAAATGAACTCAAAATCAAAATTATACATTATGCAGGAATAATTAGGCAGAAAGCACTGGTACTGCAAGATCTGAATAAAATTTCCAGTCAGGCAAATCATGATGATGTTGCAAAATATCAGATAATCACTTCCAAAGAGGAAATATTTACTTTACTCCCGGCTGCACTTGCTTCAGTCCATGTCTCCCGGCATTGCTGCTTTCAGCCTGAAGAGGCCAACTCTGTACATCAAGATGGGTGGGCACAGGGGTGGCACTGCTCACCTGGTGGGGACTGAAAGCAGAGAGAGCCAAGGTCTGAGCCTGGCTGGATAGTCTGTGCCCACTGTGACCTTACTCCAGCTGCTACCGTGCCATCACCTTCTCCTAGTTTCACAGGCTGGTGACCAATCCTTTAACACAGTAGAAGTGGGGAAATAGTTTTAATCCAAAATATAGTATATGGAAAGTAAAAATTACAGGACAAGACATAATAGATAATTTTAAAAGTAAGTAGAACCCATTTATCCATATGTGGTGGACCCTCTAAAAAGATCGCTAGTGTCCTCAAGTTACTTTGAGTGTAGACCCTGTCCTGTGCTCTGACAAATAGAACACACAGGTTACGGGAAGTCACAACCTTGACTCCATTGCAGTCTGTGAGACTGTTCAAGGAGACAAGAGCAGAATGTCTCCTTGTTGAATTAAGTTTTCATGAGGAGAAAATCTAAAGGGCACACACCTCAGGAGTCCTCTAGGTGCTGTAGGAACCTCTGTAATTTGGGAAGGGTCTCTACAGTCTGCAGATGCCCTCTAGAATCTGGGCATCCTCCTTATTCAAAAAAAGTCTCTGTGCTTGCCCAAACAACAAAGAAATGCCTTCTCCAGCAACCCAAAGGAGCCTACAGGTGGATTCCTCCCAACAAATTCTCCCAGAAAAAAACACATTTTGGCTTGTACCTTGATTATACCTTGAGATAGTATAAGCAGAGGATACAGCTGAGCCACATTTGCATTCCTAAATCCAGGGAAGAGTGAGGAAGGAAGTATGAAATGTTTTAAGCTGAAAAGTTAGTTACAATTTATTACACAGCAATAGAAAGCTTCTATTCTGTTTCTTTATTCACATATACCAGTACATTCAAAATGGAGAGGAAGTACAACATAAATGTTTAATTTAAAAAATATTAAATGTATGTTAGCCTAAAATGAAAAAGCAAATTCCAAAAAGTAATAGTATTAAACAATTATCTGATCATAATGTAATAAAACTAGAAATGAAAAAGCAAATGAATCCAAAAAGTTATACTTTCTATAAATTAAACAAAGCAAAACTAAAAGTAATCCTAATGTACCACTAGCTAAAGTAGCAATCCAAACGAAATCACCAATTTTTACATTTTCTTTCTGCAGTACTTGGTAGGGAACTCAGGGCTTCATTTATGCTCAGCAAGTCCTGTACCACTTAGCTGTATGTCTAGTCCATTTAAAATTTTTATTTCAAGGCAGACTTTCTCTGAGTTGCTCAGGCTGGTTTCAAATTTGTGATCTTTCTACCTTCTGAGTAGCTGGGATCACTGGTATGTGCCAATATGCTCAGCCAAATTACAAAACTAGGCCTGGGAAGATAGCGCAGTAGAATAAGTGCTTGCCTGAAAAGCACAGGGTCCGGAGTTCAATCCCCAGTACCACAAAAAATAAAAAAAAAATAAACAAATTACAAAACTAAAATTAAAATTATAAGTAAGTTGGGGCTGGGGAGACAGCTTGAGGGCCTAAGCACCTGCCTGGCAAGCACAAGGACCCAAGTTTGACCGGTACCACATGCCGTGCTGGCCCCAGAATGCAGGCAACCTGTGCCAGCTCCAAAACCCAACATTATGGTGCATGCCTGTAATCCCAGTGCTGAGGAGGCTGAGACAGGAGGATCATTATGAGTCTGAGCTAAGTAACAAAGCCCTGTACCAAATAAATAAAAGATTAAAAAAATCTTAAAAATCATGAGCAAATCCAATTTATTTCAAAAATAGAAATGATTCAATATTATGAAATCTATAGATAAATTGTATAATGTTAAAAAGTTAAGAGAAAAGATCACTTCTGTAGATTTTCAAAGGGTATTGTGAAAATATATAAATATATTACTCATTATTTTTAATTTTAAAACACATTAACAAAATAGGTATCTATAGATACTTCTTCAAAATGATAAAATATATCTACTTCAGCCAAAAGAAAAAAATACTGGCATCTTATCTAAAGCCAGGAAAAAACCAAAATGAAGACATTCTCACCAAAATTTAACATTGCCTTTTACATGTCTTTCATTTCAAAGAGACAAAATAGAAAAATGTTTAAAAGAAGAGATTAACTGCAGATGACATATCTATGTACCTGAATACCACAGTAGAATTAGTTAAAATTTTTATAATCAAAGACAGCCTTGAGGAACCACTCAGACTGCTTTAAAGTTCAGGGCCTGCTAAGGACACTGGAGGATGTGACCTCACTGGCCTAGCACAGACACACAGTGGGATACAGTCTTGTAACCACAACTTAGCACAGGTAGATACACAGGTGTGGGTTAGGGCACTATGTAAGAATGTAAATATGAGATAACCACCTGTGTAAGGATTATACAATAAAGATGCAGGCTGCTCTTGTGCACTTGTAGTGTGTTATGCTCCAGTTGCCTGCTGTTGTTCCTGATGTCCTGTACACATGCTTTCTTTACCCTGGGCACCTCACCCATGAAAATCTTGGGCATGCCAAATGGGCTTACAACTCAGAAAGGTAGCACATTATAAACTGTGTGCACAGATAATCAAAGTTTTCATGTAAACTACCCATATAGAAGATCAACATTAACAACAGGGTGCTTACCCAAGAGTTCAGTTGTTTAAAGTACCCCTGAGGCAAACGCAGTCAGGCGCAGGGGACTGAAGTTGGATCCCCAGCACCACAAGCTGCACCATAGCTGCCCTTAAGGCATCCAGAACTAGCCAAAAAAAAATTCCATGTTAGCAACAAATCCCACTCGAACCTAATTAAATTTCTCAGCTTTCATGTCTCTGAAACACACTGTCAAATGCCCACATTTCACAGGAGGAGAAATTTAATTTGACTCATAGTTTCAGAAGGTTCAGTCTATGCTTTACTGGCTCTAAGGTAGAAACATCTGGATGGAAGGGTGTGGTAGAGGAAGAGTGGTCAATTCCTGGTGGTCAGGAAGCAGAACAACCATGGAGAACCAAAAAGGAAGGAGTCAGGGACAACTACAGTCCCCAGGGTCATGCCTCATGACCACCCAAACATATCCAGACTAGAATTTGAGATCCTCCAGCCTCAATCTCCCCTTCTGAGTATGTGGGATTACACATAAGCACCACTATCATCAGGTTCACATTGTTACTGACTACGGTCATTCTAGTAGTTTTTCAAACATCACTAGAGAAGTTTATATAATTTTACAAGCTCATTCTAAAATTCATAAGGAAGAGGGCCAGTCAAATAGCTTAGCAGATTAAAGCATCTGCAAACAAGCAGGCACAGGAGCAGGGGGTTCAATTCCTGACCCCTAGGCCTGCCATGATGGCCCTGCCCCCAGGGTGCGCTAAAACAGCAATTAAGATTGAACCTGGTGGCGTGCACCTGTAATCCCAGCTCCTAAAATGTAAACAGGCAAATCACTATAAGTGAAGTCTGATCTAATAGTGAGACCCTGAATACCCTGTAAACCCTTCGCTAAAATGCAAAAACAAATAAATACATTAATTAATTAATTAAAATTCATACAGAAGAATGAACGAAAGTAACCACGTGAGCCCCAGGAAGTAAGAACTATGAAGGGGATACTTTTTGTCTAGTCAGCTTAGTTTTAAAACTTCATAACCTTCATAATTAATTCAATCTGATATTGTGATGTCCCCGGCAGGTAAACAGTAAGGAAACAATTCAGTGTTTTAAAGTAGAGCCATCTAAATCAAATACTTAATAAATAATGAAGGCAAGATATTAAATTAAAAAATCTTACATTAGCACAAATAATAATGGCCTTTAGAAAGGGCAACTGGAGTTGGGAAGGATGTATGAGGGAGGAGAGGGGAAAGTAAAGTACAAAAGATCAAGATGCTCTAAAGAAAGAAGTAATCTAGGAGCAAAGGAGGAAATCATCTGAAAAATGGTAAGGTTTTATCTACAGACCACGGCAAGGAAGATAAACTCCAATGGATCAAGGATTTAAATATAAAACAAAAGTAATTCTGTACAAATCAGCTTTTCTTTTGCTCAGACTAAAATAGCTGACACCTGCAATTTAAAGGAGAGCTTTATTTTTGCTTAGTGTTTCAGAGAACTGACATCATGGCGGATTGGGATTATGAAGCAATACATTACTGGGATGCTGCTTTGCACATGGCCTGAAGGAAGAGAGCTCAGGAGAGTGCAGGACAGAAAAGGGTCCATACTTCACCTCTGCACACAGAGGTGTGCTTTTCTGATTCTGTAGTCAGTTTTCAAACTGATCAAGTTACTCAGGTTAACAGTTAATCACTACAAATTCAGTTATCAAAATCCAAAATTAGTAAATTCAATTATTATCTTTGAGTTGGAAGGCTTTTTTCACTGTGATTGCAAATGCAAAAGCAAAAGGCTAAAAGAGTAATAAAGATTAATACATTTAATAATTCACCAGTAAAGTGAAAAATGGACAACTATTTGTTACCTGTGAAAGAATACAGAGAGTGCAGAAACTGAGAGGAAGTATACTATCTCCAGTGGAAGAGCGGGCAAGAGAAAAAAATCAAGCAAATAGAAATTGTCCAGAGACACAAAAATATCAACCTTATTCATGGAAAGAAAAAATGCAAAATAGCCTATATCTGGACACTTTTATTTTATCTCTGAGTGATGATAAAATCGGATGATTTGGTAACATGGTGCCTATAAGCAAAAAGAAATAAGGACTTTCATACAATGCTGATCAGATTGAAAATTATTTCCAAAAGTGTTGTTAAAACAAATAAACAACAGAGTCAAGTACCAGGCAGGACAGCCACAAGTTAAAATCTACCCAGGCAATTTAGTGAAAACTTGCCCCTAAATAAATAATAAAAAGGGTTGAAAACATAACTCAGTAGTAGAGAATTCCTGGCTTTCATCCGCGTGACCACCAGAACACACAAAACAAGAATAAAAGAAAATAAATCAATAGTATACAAAGTATATTTCCATTATGGTAAAAGAAGCACAGAGTACAATAAAAGAACATTCACATTTTTCCATTTGTATAAACATTTCTGGAAGGATTATAATTGCCAATTAAAGTGCAGGGCACCTTACTTAATTTAGATGCTACATAAAATTATACAATTATATTATATAATATATAATTATATATACATTATATATAGTTATATATATTATATGTGTCTCATGCAATATTTGAAACACTTCTACTAAAGTAGTATTGGTTTTCTGATAGTTAAGCAAATCTGGTGTGATTAGTATGCAAAATCTGGCAGTGCTGGAGGTGGGGATACAGCAGTAACTTAAGGAAATGTTCACCTATGGGGGTGGAGAAAATCAAGTCCTCACAGGCAAACACAAGGCAGGAGCCAGATGGGGACATTTTCTTCTCTGTATTTTATACATTTCTAAAACCATGCATCTTCACTACCTTTAAAATAACAGAAACAAATATAAGTAGTAAAAAGTAATATTCTAATAAGTAGATTACTTAAAACCTTGTGTCATTAATTGAGATTTCACTTATATGTTGTTTATTAAAAAACAGACCCCATATATCACCTTATAATTTGAAAATATAAATGTTGATAAATTAATTGATAAAGTCATTTTTTCTGTGATTTTTATATTTTTAGCACATTGTATTTCCTGCTAAGCTTCTTGTTTGCTCTGTTTTACAGTAGGAAAAGAATCGAACATCTGAGATTGGGATAGAGAATAAAATTGTCATAAAGTATTATACTTGAAAAGGCAGGCTCAGCCAGGTTTTTGAAATCTTCCCAAATCTTCTCAGCCTTTTGACAGCTTCTCAGATAACTCAAATGGCCAGGCAGACATGTTGCTATAGCAAACACCAGGTGGGGAAAATATCAAAGAGCACTGTGACAGAGGACTTGTTAACACGGCAAGCCTCATATGGACACCTGGCGACACACACAGTCACGCACGCTCTCGCACCCACGAGAATGCACACAGAAGCACAGGTGCAGGAGGGCCGAGATATCCAAGTAATTCAAGATTTTCTTGGTGGTTATAAACATGAGTTATTGCTCTAATATAAAAATGTAACATAACCCACTAATGGAGAAAATGGAAAAAGTATTAAGAAATAATCTATCTGTGTTCTCCCTTTAAATAACATGGTGAAATAAATGCAATCAATTATTGACAAATCTCTCTCTGGTATTATTTATTTTAAAATTAACTCTCTTCCCTACATTTTTGAGATGAGAAGGGTGAGGAAATTGCAGCCCAGGGCTTCTTAATGGTAAAGATATAGTTCTAATAATTTTCTTCTCTTAGGCATCTGTTTTGTTTGTTATTTGTTTGTTTGTATTTTGCCTTATTTTGTTTGCTGTGCTGGGAATTGAACCTAAGGTCTCACAAATGATTGGCAAGAACTCTTCCCTGGAGCTAGACACCCAGTCCTCATTTTTAAAATACTAATAAATGGCTTCTTTTTGGGTGTAGATATTTTAAGAAAATGATTTCTTAAGGTGTTTCTTGCTTGGCAGAATTGTTGGGCAGCCAGCAAGGCAGGGTTTTCATTGTCTGTCATTTTCAAAGTGTACAAAACTGTCTTCAGCCATAGCCTTCAGCTGACAGAGTCCCACCCTCCAACATTATGCCAGCTGGCTCATGTAGCCACAGATTTTCTTTTGGCAAATGGTCAAATACAACTCAGATTTTAAGCAGCTGGATTAACCTAACAGCTCTGACTGAAGCTCTTTCATCTGTTTTACAGAGATAGACGGCTGCTATTTAATTGCAGTTGAACAGCAAAACACATACACATTCATTTCTAATCAATGGGATTAGAGCATAAAAATGTACCTTTTAAACTCTAAACAAAATTTGTTATTAAAAGCAAAAGCTCAAAAATGTATATTGCTCTTTTATGTATATATATTTTGTATTATTTCATTTTCAAATTCAGTTATATTATCATTTGAAACACAGACAAAAAGTCAGTCAAAAGTAGAATAGCAAATAGCAAAGCACCAGCAAAAATACCTAAAGAACATCACAACACAGAATTAAACATTTCCATAATAAAACTCCAGGATTCTTAGCTGAGTGTGCAATTGGCTTTCATTTTTTTTGGGGGGGGGGTGGTGTATTTTTTTTTGTCTGAGTTTATAATCAAAACAGTATCAGTCTTTTTAAGATTCACAGTCTTCATCATGGTGATATTTGCAGTGTTCTAAATGGGGACCATATGCTAGCCCCTAACCTATCTAACAGGGGTAGCCAGGTGTTTAGTCAAATTAGGAAGGGCAACTCTAACAGATTATACTAACAGTTGAGTTTAGCGCTGACCACTTGCTAATCCTCATTCTTCACTCAGTTGGCAGGAAAAATGTACAC
>NDGN011496968.1:0-14024 GCA_002564285.1 Tympanoctomys barrerae
TTTTTTGCAACAGAGTCTTGCTAAGTTGCTCAGGCTGGCCTTGAACTTGCACTTCCTGCCAAAGCCTCCTGAGCAGACGTACAGATGTGTGTCATGGGCCCTCCCATTTCCTTAAGGTCACTAAATCGTATTGGATTCAGGATGCCTCCTACTGCAGGGTGCCCTCATGTTAACTTCTTACATCCTACTTTCAAATAAGTTCACATCCTGAGGTTTGAGGGTTAGAATTTGAACATTCAAATTTGGTAGGACACAATCTCATCCCTAATAGGACGGATCTTCCGACCTCGCCCTGTCTGACAGCCTCTGCCCAGGGGGCCTCCCCTGTCCCTTTCTCCCCTGCACACACAGTGTCCCTCGGCCTCAGGGCCTTAGCACACACGGCTCCTCTGCTGGGCATGCTCCCACTCACACCTCTGTCTCCACACACGCCCCCCCACATGCCATCCGTGGAACACTTTGTACTCCTTCCCCGAAGAGCACCAAGTAGTGAGTCTTCTGCAGCTGCTTGGGAGGGTGCAGAGCCAAGGTGTACCCAGCCTAGGGCGGCACCTGGCAGACAGTGACTGTTTCTGAGACCTTCATGAACTTGAACTAAGGCAGGACAGGTGAGATAAACAGCCCGGGGCCATGCACTAGGTTTACAGCAGCCTCATCTTTGGTCCCTGGCTTTTTGGAGTACTTGGCCCGCAGCCTTGCAGTGGACTTGCCCAGATGCCATGGGGGCTGCCAGTGGTGGGCAGTGCCCCAAGGCCTTGGCAAGGCAGTGACCTTGCAGGAGTCCAGAGGCTGCTCATGTGACAGCATGGGGTTCTCACTGCCTTGAGAGTTTTCTTCAGTGTCTGGAGTGTCATGGTGGCCCGACTGTCATCTTCCCGTGGGACAGTGGCCTCCATCATGCCTTCCAGGTGAAGAGGATCTTGAAGCTCTGGGGCTTTGGTGTTTCCATCCTCAGGTCCTGTGACTTCTAGCTCCTCTGTACCTCACTGATGCTGACGCAGAGTCCTGGTGCAGGGGCTGGTGGTCATGGGCTGTTGCCTGGCAACCACTTCTGAGCAACAAATTCAAGGTGAGGACTCTTAGCTTGAGTCCAAACCACTTCAGGGACTGAAGTGGACTCAGGCAGGGTGGGTGGTCACAGCCGTTCCCTTCCTGCTCAGACTCTTAACTGCAGAGCCTCCCCTCATGCTGCACATGAGGCCCACACCCCCAGAGTCCAGCCCCAGCCCCCAGATCAAGGTCCTCCTGGGCCACTCTCCTAACATCCACACTCATTTACTCAGGGCCAGCTTGCACATGTGTGGGACAAGGATGCCAACACATGAGCCTACATGGGAGCATGCACAGGTGGGGACACCCAGCTTGGGGAAGGGCAGGGCTGTGGGACCTTAGGGATGGACCTGGCCCAGGCACCCCCATGTAATGCCCAAGCCCAGGAGTCCTCTGTCCTCCCCACACACACATGCCCCAGTGCATGTCACACCCAGATGTCCTGAGCACCCAGTACAATCCAGAACTGGCTCATGTAGACCACACACATGCACCCACGTCCCACCTAGCAGAAGCAGCCATGCAGTAAGCCTGTGAACACCCAGGCTGCTGGGGTGGCCTGGCCTGTCTTCACTTGCCATGGTGGTCTGTCTTTGGCCTATCCCCCACCCCATTGGCTAGGCCAGACTCTGTCATAGCTCCTTAGTTCTCTCTGACTGGAAAGGTAGACACAGTGATCTACACTGACCAATCATGGCACCCTAGAATCACCTTGTCTTCAGTGATTGGCCCAAGGGACTTTCATGTGGCTCAGTTGGAGCCAATCAGCTTTCTTCTACAAGATTTTTATAATTGAGTAATAGGAAGAAAAGTTATCTACTGCTTTTGGATGAGATCTGTAAGGATGTGGACCTGGCCTGTCCAGGGTGATTTCCATGTCCTCTAAGGACCTACTTCAGGAAGCCACATGAGCATAGGTCAGGATACACAAAGTCCAAACACTCCCACACACTCCACCTATCGGTACACTCAGCATCCAGCCTAGAATTGGCCCAGGTCACAGATGCCGTCACATGTCACCATCTTTATTAACAAGCATTAGGGGATGAAGTAGCACAGGATTTCCTAACCAGCCTCCTGATTCCCTTGCAAGACACTGCTTTCTGCCCACGAGCCAGGAAGTAGGGACGGCTGGAGTGCCAGGGCCCCTTCTTCCTCTGACCCTCTCATCCTCTTCAGGGAAGCTCCACACCCAACCCAGGGCTGGGCCTCTGGCCTGCAGCCTTGACATTGGTTCAGTTTAGGGTCCTTCCTTCTCACCCCCAGGGGTCTGCGCTACCTCCAGGCCCTGCCTGCGGGCCCTTGGCCTCCCCTCCTCCCATTCCTCAGGGCTTCGAGGTGGCCCTATAAAGGCTGGGCCCAGAAAGGCTGCCTGATGCCGGAGAGGGGTGTGGGCCACACTTGAGGGTGGATAGTGCACCTCCACTCAGTCATCTGCCTGCCCCAGCCCACCCGTTCCATGACTGGCAGATTCCTCAGAACAACTGCTTCTGCCCCCAAATCCCAGGAGGCAGGCAGGCTGGGGCATCCACCTCCATTTTATGATAGAGAAATGGATGCTTGGAAAGGTCAGACTGGGTCAAGGGTCCTGAGGTGATTTGAAGACCCAGGTCTCCAAAATTCTGGTTCAGGTGCTTTCCCTGAGGACCCCCTACCCTCAGGGAGGTAGGGGAGAGCTTTGCCAGGGGTACCAACTGCCCCAGGGCTACCTCCTTGTGGCTCTAAGGGGTTATCTTGGCAGGGCCCCAGGCCCTCTTGGACAGTGCCCCTGGGAGTATAGAGGACGGGGATGGAGGGACCAGCCGCCCCCAGGTGAGGGGCTTCCCCGCCTGGTGTCCACTCCCTGGACCTCTGTCAGTGCCATGCTGGTCTTACCAGCCTCACAGGGGCTGGCCCTGTATCCCAGAGGACATTTGCTCCCCCATCCCATCCTGTCCTAGAGACAAGTCCGGCAGGGCATCAGTCCACCCTGGCCCATGGATGCAGCAACCAGCAGGGCCAAGGTCAGCTCCACAGGCATTAAAAACGTCTGTCCTGCCCTCTCCCCTCCGTTTTCCTCCTTCCACTTCCTCTTCCTCCTCCTGCCTCCTCTTCCTCCTCCTCTTCCTCTTCTTCCTCCTCTTCCTCCTCCTCCTCCTCCCCCTCCTCTTCTGTCTCTTCACCCTGCTCTTCAGATACTAACTTTCCATTTCCGCCTGCAGATGCCAGGCTCAGTTCTGGTCTCAGAGCAGGGAGGGTGCAGCTTGAAGAAGAGGGACAGGTCTGGGGACTACAGCTGCCTGGGGGACCAGGTGGCTGAGCTCAACAGGGGCCTACCTAGGCTATGGACAGCCTAAGCTTATGCAGTTTGGGGCCCTCTCTAAGAAAAGTACAAAATCACTAGTACAAAATGAATGTAGGATGCTAGGCATGGTGGTACATGCCTGGAATCCCTCAGAGGCTGAGGCAGGAGGATTGCCGTGAGTTCAAGGCCAGCCTGGGCTACCTAGTGTGTTCAAGGCCAATCTGAATTACAGAGGGAGACACTGTCTCAACAAACAAAAAGAGAGAACAAGTACAAGTGTGTCGCCTCCAGAGAACCCAAGCAGCAGGAGACCCTGCATCGAGACTTAAGCCGCTTCCTGGAAAATCTGCCTCTTTTCTTCCTATTTCCAGCACAGCTGTCGCAGCTCACAGGCCTGAAGGGGACCAGAGAGTGCAGGGGAGCAGAGGCGGAGGCCTAGAGGAGTCCAGCCAGCCCCAACCTCACAGTCACCATGAGGCAGGAGCCAGAACTGAGCCTGCCATGCCCTCCTCCCCACTGAGCTCAACTTTCTCATTTAGGCTCCAGCCCCCAGTGTCCCAGACTGAGCCCAGGAAACCCTGGCCTTGGTCTGTCCCTCTGAAGATCCAAGCCCGTAGGTGCCATCTCCTAACCTGGGCACCGCTCTGGAAGGTCAGCCTGGCAGCCAGCCCTCGGGGCACTGCTCTGACAGAGCCCATGCAGGCTGCTTACTCCCATCCCTGAGTCACGGAGAAGGCAAGGCCCAGAGAGGATAAGTCATCTGCCGAGGCCACACAGCAGTCCTGGTAATAACAAGCTCAGGGGCCAGGCCTCTGACCATCGCTTGTGAGCACATACACAGCCTCTGCCCTTTTGGGGGCCCCCAGCTCCTTCCCTGGTCCCTATCGGCAGCTGACGTAGAGGGGGCCAGACTTCTCCCGAGCAGAGGGCTCCTGGGGGAGCAGCTGCTGCTCCTTGGCTGCCCCGACACCGGACAATCGCTCCCGCCTGCTGGTGCCAGGCTGTGCCATCTCGCTGAGCCCGCCGCCGCCATTCAGCTCCTTCCACTTCCTCTCCTTCCTCTCCTGCTCCTCGGTGCCCTCCTCTGCATCCTCATCCTCGTCCTCTGCCTCGGTCTTCTCGGGGGGCCCCGAGGGGGGCTCCTGGCTACGCACGCGTCGGGATGGCCGCAGCAGGACCCTGCGGAAGCCCTGCTTGAAGCGGTAGGAGAGGAAGCCGTAGAGGATGGGGTTGGCACAGCTGTTGGCGTAGGGCAACGCCACCACCAGGAAGTAGAGGCCGAAGAACGCGGGCTCCTCGGGCAGCGGGCACAGCACGTTGACGATGTTGAGCACGTAGAAGGGCATCCAGCAGAGGACGAAGAGTGCCACCACGGCCACCACCATGCGCGTGACCCTGCGCTCCGAGCGCCGCCGCCGCTGGCCCGCGGGCACCTGCACCCACGGGCACGAGGGAGCCCGCACCCGCCGCCCGGCCGAGCGCACCTTCACCACGATGAGCAGGTAGCACAGGCAGATGACCAGCAGAGGCCCAAAGAAGCCCAGCGCGGCAGTGTATATGATGAAGGCAGCTCTCCAGGCGGCGGCCGGCTCAGGCCACTGCATGTGGCAGGTGCTCATGCCCCGGGGCACTCCCGAGAAGACCACCACAGGCAGCACCACCACGGCCGAGGCCACCCAGACGGCTGCGCTGACCATGCGAGCCACCGGTGCCGTGCGCCAGCGGGCCGAGCGCGTGGGGTGCACCACGGCCAGGTAACGGTCCACGCTCATGACCGTGAGACAGAAGATGCTGGTGAACTGGTTGATGCCATCCACGGCCATCACCAGGCGACACATGAGGGAGCCGAAGGGCCAATAGGACAGAGCGTTCTGGGCAGCCAGGAAGGGCAGCCCCAGCATGAAGAGCTCATCAGCCAATGCCAGGTTGAGGATGTACACGCTGGTGACCGATGGGCTGGCTGTGTGCCGCAGGACCACGTAGATGACCAGCGAGTTGCCCAGCAGGCCCACCACGCACACCACCAGATAGACGAGCGGGATCAGGATGCCGCTGATGGCCAGCGCTGCTGGGCTTGGGGACACAGATGTGTTCCCGAGGGTGGCGTCCAGCAGCCAGGCTGCGGAGGTATTCCCAGGGTCCAAGGTCGTGGGCACCAGTGAGGGATCGCCAGCGGTGTCCATGGCCCAGGGCAGCAGATCAGCAGTCGGCTCCCGGCCTGCAGGGGAAGGACACAGCTGAGTCACAGCAGAGGATGGCAGTCTCAGCCCCGCTCCTGCAGGGTTGGACTTGGAAGCCGCACAGCCAGCCACAATTGGCTGGACCTGTGGCATTTATCAGGTGAAGAAATGAGTCTCGGGGGAAGTGAATTGCCCCCCCCATTACATCAGGGAATGTAGCACAGGACAGCACAGGACAGGAGGGTCAGCTGTTTAATAAAGTAATTCATGCCCTTTCCAAGGCATAGTGCCCAGCTGGCTGGACCCCAGGAAGTGGCCCACAGTACACACACACATGCACACACACACACACACGCACACACACACACACACACACACACACACAGTACATCTCAGCCCTTGGCAAGCCTGTCCTCAAGCTGCTGGGGCCTTCCAGGAACCTGGAAGGATCCATGAGCCCCCAAATTCCAGGTGAAAGCCTGTCTGTGGGCCAGGTGTAGGGATGCATGCCTGAAAACCCAGCTCTCTGGGAGGCTGAGGCAGGAGGATTGCAAGTTGGAGCCCAGCCTAAGCAATTGAGTGACTCAGTGAGATCCTATCTTAAAGTAAAAAAATCAAAAGGAATGGGCATGTAGCTCTGAGCAAAGGCCTTGTATTTAATCCCAAAACCAAACGGAACAAAACATGCCTGTATCTTTTCTATCAGAGCCCAGAGCTTTCACCAGCTGTCTGATTCCAAGTGGAGTAAAGGACCCACAGAGCCAGGAAAGGATCCATGGGGACTCAGCGTTTCCCTCTGCCTGGCTGTCCTGCTGGCCCCACTCCAGGCCCTGCCAGGGAGGCAGCTGTGCCCCCCCACGGCCTGACTGGAGATGGAGATATCTGTGAACACATTGTGGGTGCTGTCACAGGATGGCCATGTCCCCCAGCTGCAGGCACAAGGGACAGATGTCCCAGAGGGGAATAATGGGGGCAGTAGCATGCCCAGCAGCACCTCCCAGGGCCCTCACCTGCCCCTCTCCATCACAGCCCCTGGGTGTCAACACCAAGCCACCATCCCGATCCCCTGATGGACTAAATGTGGAGATCCACCCAGCCCTAGCCCTTCTCCCCCAACTCCCTCCTCCCACTTAGCCAAGCATGGCTCCACCTACACTGGAGGGTGAGACCTGGAGTCAGAGGAATGAGAGAGGTTGGTCCTCAGCAGAGGGCAGGTGGCCAATGGAATGGAGGCCAGGTGGGACTCGCCAGCCTTCTCAGCAGGACTTTTGGCTCCTGGAGGCCAGGCTGGGAGCACCTGCCTCCTAATGGCCTGTCCCCTTGGCCTTTGGCCCCTGGCTGCCTCTGATTTTCCCTGCAGAAACTGTGATGTGGTTTTACTTTCACTTGTGTCTGAGGTTAGAGGCTCAGGGATCCTCTGAGAACTAAGGGAAAGGGAAGGTGGAGAAGGCCTTCCTCTCATGAGGAATTCCATTGCAATTCCACTCAGGACCTACAGTAGTCGCTGTCCCAAGCAGGCAAACCTACACAGGGGCAGAGCTCCCAGGAGGGAGGCAAGCTGCTCCCAGCAGATGCCTCGGCTCTGAGTTCCAACCAGGTTATGCTAAGGATGGCAGAGGATGCCTGGGCCATGGCTCCTGTGCCTGAGTTCGGGACAGCCTCTTGCTCTGTCTGAGCCTAAGGATGCCTTAGCTCAGTCTGCCCACACCCTTTACTCTCAGCTCTCCCAACCCCGGCACTGGGAAGCATAGCAATGGGCTCTAGGGTCATGCTACCAGCCTCATAATCACTGACCTGATGGTGCCAGGTTCCTGGGGAAGCTGGTGGCTGCAGCAGCATTGGTGTCCTAGGGGAGACACCCCTGTTGTCCCCAGTGACAGATGGGGATGGAGGTAAAGCCAGTCATGCAGCAGGTGGCCACAGCTGAGAGAAGCTTGCAAGACCACCCCCCACCTCCATTTCACAGGCTGGTAGACTGAGGCAGGCCAGGAGGGAGGAGAGCAGGAGAACAGGACCACAGCCAGCCAGCTCAGAGCTATCCCAACTGCCCCTCACTCACCAGACCATGGGCCCAGAGCCGTTGCCTGCAAGTGACCTATAAATAGCCTTTTAAATTCTTAGAACAGTCATAGACTCTCAGTCAGAGATTCTTAGGCTCAGTGTCCTTGATGCCGAATGTTAAAATTCCAGTGCTGGAAGCAATCCTTGCTTGGCCCAGAACCGTGACGTCTAGGACCTTTAAAGTCCCGTTTCCTGGGCTTGGCTCGTGGGAGTGGGGTGGGGGGTTCTGCGTCACTTTGCACCCTGCTCTGCACAGAGCCTCTCTCCAGCGACCCTGCTGGGCAGCCAATCACAGCCCACGGCTGCAGCGGGAGGGTAGCGCCAGGCTGGAGAGGAGCAGAGAGCTAGGCAAACCTAATTTCCAAGCTTGAGGACAGATGCCCTCAGGGAAGCCCCCTCCTCCTGCCAGGCAAACACGTGTGCGGCCTCACGCGCCGACACACACACTCTGGCACCAGGACCCCACGCCCAGCCAAGTCCTCCTTTGTACCCAAGGGCCAACTAGCCCCTTCCAGAGCACAGGGAACACCAGCCTGGACTCCAGCCAGCAACCCTGTCCCCACCCACCGTCTCTGTCAAAGTTTAACAGCCCTGAGGCGGACTGGCAAGAGGAGCAGTGAAATTACTGCTTTCCACCAGGCTAAGGCAGACCTGCAATTTAGGTGCCGGCTTTCTGGAAGCAGCTGGAATCCTGTGCATGATCTAGTTCATCCTTGGGAAGGAGGGACTTTTCCTCTCTGTCTGGTTTATCTTTGGCACAGCTTGCCTGAAAGCTGGGGGCGGATTCCTCTGAGGACCGTTCTGTTCAGGAGTGGAGAGAAACAGAGAGGGTGAGTGGCTATCTGGGGCCCCACAGCAATTCAGGTCGGCCCCTGGGGATACAGACTCCCAGCTGTGCTCATTTCCCCGTCTCCAGCCACTGCCCCCCTCGAGCTGGCCCTCAGCACCTAGCGGCACCCAGAACTTGGTCATTGTCTCCACACCATGTGCTACAGCCAGGAGAGCAGCAAGAGACGTTCCCCCTGGACAGGGGCTGCAGACCCCCAGATCAGAGAGGGTCAGCAGCTTGCCGAAGGTCGCCCAGCTGGTGAGTGGGAAGGGAGAATCTGAACTCCATTCTGTCTACTTTTAAAGCCTCAGTGTCTCCTGGCTGTGCAGCCTCAGGCTGGGAAGAATCGGCCTGGGACAGGCCTGGACAGTGCAGGCTGATGACCTCCGGCTGTCCCCTGCACGCTCAGGCCTTCCTCCAAAGCTGTCTGACTGTGCCCCTCTGTATTGACTGACCAGCTCCCACTCAAGGCCTGGAGCCTGAGCCCTGATTTCTATCCCACAAGCCCTGGCTTGGGGTCCGAGCTCTGCTACAGAGTGACAGTGCCGGGTCACAGCATGACCTTGGACAAATCTCTTCTCTCTGGCCTAGGTTCCCACTATTTAAATGTGGGCTCAGGTGCCCACCTCCCAAGGTAAATACAAGACAGGATTGGGCCAGACACCGTGCCCTGCACAGAGAGGGAGCCCAGGAGCACAGCCACCAGGTGAGCTCAGAGGCCAGCATGCCTTGCATCAGTTTCCTGCAGCTCTGACCCTTGACTGTTCTGAGACTGCAGGATTCTAGAATTGTACCTACCCCAAACACTGAGGACTGCCCCCCACCCCCAGTTGCATAGCAGTCCCACAAAGGCCTCCAACTTTGCACTCAGCCCAGCCTCTCATGTCCATCCCAGCCAGAGGGGGCCCCTGGTACCCCCTCCAGGACCCCAGCCCGGCCTCCTTACCTGCGCACAGCACAAGGGCTCCTTGCTGCCAGGCTGGTCATCATCCTGCTGCAGCCTACCCCCTGCCCTAGCTGGTGTCCCCCTGTGGCACCCACTTCTACACCGCTTGTGGGCACGTGCCCCCTTCTAGGCCAGGGGCACCTACATCTGTCCACAGAGTGGCTTCCATCTGTTCTCCGGCCCTGACTTCCCACCGGCACCCACTGCGTCATGCCCTGTCAGTGGGACTCATCCTGCAGGAAGAGGGGCACAGCTGGGGGTCTGCAGGCTGAGTGGGGTGGAGGACGCTTCCCGAGGTGAGGAAGAGAAGATGGGCACAGGGACTGTAAGAAGCCAATGGAGAGAGCAGAAAGGGGGGTCGGTCGGAGGTGCAGAGAGAGTGGGAGAGAGGAGGTGGAGAGCCAGAACGAGGGGGAGAGGAGCCTGGAGGGAGAGGAGGAGGAGGAAAGGCGGGCGAGGGAGAAAAGGGCCGAGAGAGGCAGAGAGAGCCAGGGACAGCGCGAGCAAGGAAAGAGGAAGGAGAACGAGGGGGTGGCAGGGAGAGTGACAGAGAAGGATTGTGCCACAGATGGTGACATGGAGAGCCAGCACAGGAGGGAGCGGAGTGGTGTGGGGGTGGGGGGCGGGAGGAGGGGCTGAGCCTGAGAGCAGGTGCCAGGGTGGGGGGCAGCAGGTGAGGGACGAAGCCGGGAGAGGGAGGGGCCGACCCTGTTACCGGGGAGATTTCAGCCGCCCACGCTGGCCTTGGCTCTCGGGAGAAGCAGGCGCTCAGCCAGTGGCAGGATACCCCCCTACAAGACTGCAGTGGCCCCTGTACCCTGGGGTAACAGCTGTGGTCCCTGGCCAGTGGCTGGGAACTGCTGTCCCGAAGGGAAGGGGTAGCAGGAAGGGGTGAGTCCCGGGGTGGGACCTGCAGTGGGGTGCACAGCCCTGGGCTGGACACATGGTAGGGTCGTCATCCGGGGGCCTGGGGAGCGTAGAGAGCCCCACGCAGAGCAAGAAGCCAGAGGACAGGGAGAAATGAGTATTTTTAAACTCTGAGAGCAAAGGCAACCTCAACGCTATCATGCAGCGAGAAAACAAATTTCCACTATTTTTTAATTGACAAAATTAAAAATATAATCTCTATAATGAGGACAATTTTTTATAATGCAAATCTGCTAATGAGAAGGATAGAATTCTCTGGGGGAGGATAAAGTCTGGCTTAACTGGAGGACAAGGTTGGCATTTCCTGTCATCAGAGGGGCTGCCTGTGCGGATCTGTACGAATCTTTCCCAGTTCGTGGCTCTGCAGACGCAGGTGGGGGCCATGGCCACTGGGTGTCCCTGTCCTGGGGGTCTGAGCCTGGCCTGGTGCCCTCTTGCTCTTCGTGCGATCCCTGCCTCCCGAGAACAGGGGAGGAAGAGCTAGAGAACAGAGGGAAGGAAGCGGATCTTCCTCAGGGACTCTCCGGAAAGGGCCGCTCCTCAGGAGCAAGGCTGGCCCTGCCTTGTGTCACCAGGTCCCAGGGTGTTCTCCCAGGCCTTGGGTGACCAGAGGTCCGAATTCACCCTGTAGTTGGGCTCTGCACAGCTCTGGGGACCGTGTTCCCAGGCTACAGAGAGAGGATACCTTGGCATTGGCCTCTCCACCCAGTCCTCCTATGACTCTCACTGACCCCCAAAAGCTGCTTACGACCAATCTGACTTGGTGCCCGGCAAGTCCTGTTGCCCCACCTGCCCGGGCCCAGATCACCCAGCCTCGCTTACCCCTTCATCCAGATGCCCACTGGTGCCAGGCTCGTTCTCAGCCCCAGGGACAAAGTGGCGGGTGAAACTGGCCCCTGCCTCCTGGCTGATTATCTTCAGGCAATCAACGAACACACACGTAGGGCTGGAACTGACCTGGGCTCTGGGAAGGAAGGCAGAGCCAGAAGGAGGCAGGGAGGGGGCCACTCGGCACCACGGAAGAGGACCCAAGAGAAAACCAAGCTTGTGCCTGGGAAGACTGTCACCTCAACCAGGAGGAGGGGACTTCTCAGGGAGGAAGCACGGGCCTTCTGAGACCTGATTTATGTCTCTGCAAGGTTTGCTCTGGCTGCTCCAAGGGCCACATCCGGGCTAAAGGCAGAGTCGGGGACACCAGTGAGGAATGCTGATTGCTTGGGTCCCTTGCACAGGCTGTATGTCTTCCCTGGCCTAAGATGAGGCGCCACCCACTGTCCCCTCTGGAGGTCTTCCTGCCCAGGGTTGGGGTCCTACCCAGCTTTCCTGAGGCCATCAGTCTGACCCTAATCCCACCATGAGCAACCAGCTAAGGAAGCCAGGTCTGTCCTCACACTGGGGTGTGTCCCAGGGCCTGGCACACAGCTGCACGCAGTAGATGTTTGCTAAATATTGAATGAGTGAAGAGGACGGGTGGTTGGCAGCTGCTAAGGGTACACTGCAGGTGGGGGGAGGGGCGGCATGGGTGCCAGCCTGTGACAGGCATGACCCACAGCAGACCACAGCCTCCCTGGGGACTCCTTGGGCAAGAGAAGCCCAAGGAGCAGGGCACAGGAGAGCTGGGGGGATATATGGAGTGTCTGGAAGCTGGGTGGCCCTGCCCCGCTGGCATTGAAGGCCTGGGGGCCTAGGGCCTGGGGCCTGAGAACCCTGACCCAGATCCTTCCATATTCCTCTCTGCCTGCAGTCCCACCAAGACAGGCCTCAGGGGCCGAGACAGATGTGTGTCAGTCTCAAATAAGAGATGACCAACAGCCACTTCAGCCCAACCCCTGGGCCATCTCACTGCAGCCCCCCACAAGCAGGTCACCTAAGTCATCACACCCACTGGTTACCGTAGGTCTAAGCCTGGGCTTTGCCACTTACTTCCTGTGTGACCTCAGAGTTGTGACTTAACCTCTCTGAGCCTCAGTCCTTCCTTTCAACACCTGCTGTGTAGGGTTGCCATGACGATGGAATGAGTCAATTGCTGCCATTTCCAGGGACACAGAGACACTACTGTATGTGTTAGTTAACGTGGTGCTGGCCACTTCTCAGCTCCTGGGGAAGGAAAGGAGGGCAGGGGCTGGGACACTGGGTGGAGGTGTGTGAGTAGTAACAACCTCCTCAAACTTGGGCCCCGCACCCTGTCTCTCTAAACTGTCTGCGCTCTCAAGCCTGGTGCTTCCCACTGGGCCTGGCACTGGAGGTGCTTGGGACCAGCCGCTTCGGCATTTTGATTCTTTGTAAACTAGAGTCCTCTGCAAAGCAACAAGGGCACGGCGACCTTCCTGTGCTCCCTGACGGCAAGAGCTGAGGCCTGTGGGGAAGACGCCCTTCCCCAGCACCAGGGATGGAAGGCAGGGACAGCTGTATGTAAGACCTGTTCATTGTCTCCTATCCCCCTGCCTCTGTTGCGGGCCAGTTTTTATTTTTGTTTTTGTTTTAATGTATTTGGTACAGGGTCTCACTATGCAGCTCGGACTCCTACTGATCCTCCTATTTCCAGCCTCCCCAGTGCTGGGATTACAGGCATGCAATACTATACCCGGTCTCAGTGGCCGGCTCAGTGTGTCTGGGGCCGGGGTTGGCACAGCATGTGTTGCCGGGGGTCAAACCCCAGGCCCTGACCTTGCCTAAGCAGGCACTTAGTCTGCTGAGCTATCTCTCCGGCCCTCCCAGGTCAGTTTAATTCCTAGGCCCAGCCAGAGACTGAGGAGGGCAGAGAGCAAACACTGCCCGTGCTCTGTCCCCCGTCCCCCACTTTTAGACACATGATGCCTGCATCAGAATCCTATGGCCACTTGCTGCTCAGTGGATGGAACCCACTGTCTCTGTGACCTGTGTGCACCCTTCTGTCAGAGCCTCACGTGCACCCAGGCCCCTTGCTCAGGTTGCTCCCTGTCCCTTCCTGCACTCCCGTGGCAGTGGGCATCACGTGCTCTGGGCCGCCTTCTCTGTAGCTCCCCCCTCTCAGACTCTCCTGCCTGTTCTTCCTCTCTGATGCAATTATTTTTAATTCCATTTCATTTAATCAAGACACTGTTTGCAAATAAAATTTTAAAACCAATTGTCCTAATAAGGGGTTATAGCAGCCAAAAATAATAATAATAATAATAATAATAATAATAACTCTTCTGTTATGGCCCTATCCCCCTCCCTTGCCCCAGAGGTAACCCTGTTCTCATCACTATTTCTCCTGTTTGCCCCCAACTTGCCAAAAATGTTTATTTTTCTCCATCTCGATTCCCCAGTATTAATCATACCTGTAGACTTCTCTGTTAAGGTCAATGAGCCGTTTAGATTTCTGAGATAGGGTCTTGCTATGTAGTTCAGCCTGGCCTTGAACTCACTATGTACATAGCCCAGGCTGGCCTTGAACTCATTTAGACTCACAGCAATCCTCCTGTTTCAGCCTCCCAAGTACTAGGATTATAGGAGTGCTCCACTACCCCTGGCAGGAGTTTAGATTTCTTCCTCCCTCTCCTCTCCATCCTCATGCCCCCCATCTTCTCAGTATGATTTGTTATATACATATGAGTAATGCAATGTAAATACTATTTTCTGCTCAATCAAGAGTTAATAGGGGCTAGGGAGATAGCTCAGTGGCACAGTGCCTGCTTGCCAAGCGTAAAGTTGTGGGTTCAATTCCTAGTAGTGAGAGAGAGAGAGAGAGAGAGAGACAGACAGACAGACAGACAGACAGACAGA
>NDGN011496968.1:14074-32521 GCA_002564285.1 Tympanoctomys barrerae
AGACAGACAGACAGACAGACAGACAGACAGAGACAGAGAGAGTTAATAGGGATGGGGAGATAGCTCAGTGGTATAAGTACCTGCCTGGCAAGTGTAAGGTCATCAGTTAAATCCCTAGTACAAAAAAAAGAGAGAGAAAGAGTTAATAATTGCCTCATTTCTTCATTTACTCAGGTTTTTTTTTCTAAAATATCATAGGGGTTTTTTGTTTGTAATGGTGTTTTCACTTGTGCCCCAACAACTCCATAAAACCCAACTCTGGTGTTTCTAGAATTCAACTACAGTAAAATTTTATTTTCCTGGCAATTCCTGAGTTCATCTTCCCTGGCCCCTGCTGCCCCTGAGGACTCCCTCTAGCCTGGGCCTAGAGTGACCCAGAGAACCAAGAGTTGAAAGATGGGTTGCCAGCCATGTCACCACTGGGAGGTATTGGAATCTCTGAGAGGTGGGATAGCGAAGGAAGTGAGGTCATCAAGGTGCGCCCTTGAGGGGCTACTGGGACCTCAGCCCTTCCTGTCTCTTTTTCTGCCTCTTGGCTGCCTTGAGGAGAGAGCTTTGTTCCACCACACACTCCCACCACAATGCTCTGCCTCACCACAGACTCAGAACCAAAAGAGCCAGTCAACCATTGACTGAGGCTTTGAAATCCACGAGCCAACATACATGTGCTGTAGTTTGGCTCTCACATATCTTCCAAAGCCGAGGGCTAAAGGCTTCTCACCCGGATGATGGTGCTATGGGGCAGTCCTGGAAACTTCAGGAGGTGGGGTGAAGGTGGAAGGGAGGATCGCTGGCGGGGGTTGGGGGTGTCTTTGGAAGGTACATCTGTCTCTTTCCTTCCCAGGTGCCATGAGTTTAGCAGGCTTTTCTTTGTTGTACAACTCCACCATGATGTGCCTCTGCCTTAGTGTAGGTCCAGAAGCAAAGAAGCCAAGGGAGCAGGGATGGAAACCTCTGAAACTGTGAGCTGAAATAAATATTTCTTCCTTGAAGTTTTACTTTCTCAGATATTTTGTCACAGAAACAGAAAGCCGACTAACAGAAAATTGGTACTAATAAGGGCTGTTAGTGCTGTGGTATTCCTGACCATGTGGTTCAGAAGTCTCTAGAATTGGTTTATAGAAGGAATTTGGAAAAGTTTGGAAAGGCTGGCTAGAAAAAAGCTTATAATATTGGGCGATTCTGGTGAGAGCTCACAAGGCTGATAGGAATGTGGGCAGCAAAGGCCAGGCTCAGAAGATTTCCAGTGGGAAGGAGGATTTTATTGATCACTGGATTAGCAGTGATGTACATAGCATTCTGGAAAATAATCTGTTTATATTTTGTCCATGCTTTGAGATTTTGTGGGAGGCTGATTTTAAAGGTGACAGACTGATGAATCTAGCAGAGGAAATCTGAAGGCATCCCAGCGTTCAGTCTGTGTCGTGGGTACTGCTGATTACTTTTAGCATGATTTGTAGTGAGGATCGGAGCAAAAAGCAGAACTAAAAGATGGACAGGCTTGTAGTTTGAGTAGACAAAGAGCGTGTCTGAAATTGTAGGCAAGGAAGGCATGGTTGTTACAAAGAGTGCTTCCATTAGAAATAACCCGAATACATTGTGGCTGGCTAAGAAAGATGCCTCGAAGGCCTCTCAGGAATCGGCAAGACCCCATTCCACACTGCAGACTCAAAGGTGTGGAAGTATAAGCCTTGCGCTTGAGAAAGGAGCCCCTGGGTGCCTGCTCCCACCGGGCTGCAGAGGAAGCCTCGCCCGCTTCTCAGTTTACCATGTTGTTCAGACACTCAGAGACCATCATAGCTTTGGCATCATCCACATGATACTGGATTTTCAAGCGCACAAAATGTGATAGGCTTGCAGAGGCTTCCATCCGGATTTCAAAGGAAATCATGGAAAGTCAGGGAGTGTGTGGCAGGGTCGGATCGCCTAGAGAGAGCTCTGGGAGGGCAGCGTGTCAAGAGGAGAGAGTGCCCAGGCTACAGCGGGCAACGTCCAGGAAGTTGTGGACGCCAGGAACATGGCTCATGGGCTGAGGTGTCGGGGACCATACATTATGAATTGAGTCTAGAGAACATCAAGGCTGCCCTTGTCCTACCCTATAAGCCAGACTGGATCACAGAAGCTCTCTGCTTTCTCCCAGTTATGGGTGAACCCCTATGGCTGGTGATGCTGTGGCATTCACAGGGCGAGAAAAGACCTACTGAGGGCATCAAGAATTTTAAAGCAACATAGTAGCAGTAGTAAAAATCTTTGCCTGGGGAAACTACAATCTCCTTACTGGCCCTTGTTTCGTGCTTGCAAAAATGCCTCATATTTTTAACTAGGCCACTGTAATCTCCATTGCCGTCCCCGGAATCACTCACCACCCACCCCTCCCCATGCGCTGACTAATAAAAACAGTGAAAAGTATCTTTGTCTTTACCCACCCTGAGGCATTGACAACCAGGCCACCCTTCACGAACTTCTAAATTTGTCTCTTTCTCTTATTTCATCCTTCATCCCTCATACAAGGATTGGGGATCTTTGTGGGGTCCCCAGTGCTGAGGAAAGCCACAGGCAACAAGAACAGCCAGCCCGAGAGGGTGTGCATGGGCTACAGCAAGCTAGTACCTAGGGGCAGGGATGCCCAGTCCCTCTGCAGGTCACACACACTACCCCCACCTGTGCCCTGGGTCACGCACGGTGCACAGGAGCTAATGCTTGCCCTGCTGGGTTTCTGTCTTGCTTTGGTCCAACCTCTCTTTGGTGTTTCCTACTCTCCCCTTCTAGAATGAGAATGTTTACTCGGTGCTGTTGTATCTTAGGAGTCTTTAACTTTTTAAAAAATAGGGGATCATAGATAAGTTTACCTTGCTCATGAGGAAGAAGCTGGACTGCTGAGCAATGCTTAGAACTGTTAAGATGTTGAGGGCTCTTAAAGGTGGACTAAATTCATTTTTCAGTATAAGGTGAACATCGGCCTTTGGGACAAAGGGTGGAATGGTCTAGTTAGATCTGCAGTGTTTCCCAAAGGCTCGTGTGTATGTGGCTTAAATCTCAGCTCGTGGCCCTGTCGGGAAGGCAGGAAACTTTAGGAGGTGGGGTCTAGTTGGAAAAGGAGGATCACTGAGGGCATGACTTTGAAGGGCATATTTTGTCCCTGGACTCTTCTGTTTCTCTGCTTCCTGGCTACTCTAAGTGAGACTATGTGTCCCCTGCTGTGACCCTTTGCCTTGCCACGGCCCTGGAACCAAGGCAGCCAGTGGACCATGACTGAAACCATGACCCAAAACAAATCTTTCATCCAGTAAAGTGACTTTCCAAGTTATTTGTCAAAGCAACAGAACCCTAAAATATAGCTGGTGGCCTGGGATTCCCTCTCACATAGCAAGGATTCCACCCAGCTATTTCCTGCCTTAGATCCAGGTTCTTGAATTCCATACTTTTCTTTTTTGATGGAAAAGATTTTACGTTCTCCTTCTGGTGGAACATGTCCTGCAGCAACTTCCCAAGAAAATAGTTAACTCATGGATAGTCTGGCTGGGTACAAAATTTGAGGCTGAGCCAGGAACAGTGGTAAAATTCTATAATCCCAGCACTCTGGGAGGCCAAGGCAGGATAATTTCAAGTTCAAGGCCAGCCTGGAACTTAGCAACTTAGTGACAACTTGTCTCAAAATAAAAATAAAAAGTAGGTTGAGGATGTAACTCAGTGTGAAGGCCCTGGGTTAATCCATGTGGGAGAGAGAGCAGAAAAAGAAAAAAACTCCTGAGGCTGAAATCACTGGCTCAACAGGTGAAGAGCATCTGACCCTGTTTCTGGCTGCCAGCACAACTTCAGCAATAAATTAATTCAGATAACATTTTTCTTTATTCTAGAAACTTCTAAAGTTTTTTTCTTTAACTATGAATTTCTGAAATTTCATGACAATGAGCTTTGGGACTTTTCCTCCCTCTCCATTGTTTCAGAGTATTTTCATCTAGAGATTCATGTTCTTCAGTTTGGGGAATGATGTCTGTTATCCTTTTCTTCTGATCTACTATTTGAATATTTAGTCCCCTAGATTAACCCTTTAATTTTCTCGTATACCCTTACCATTTTGTTCTACTTCTGGATAGAGTTTTTCATTAACTGTTTTTAATTTACAACCATCTTAACCAACATAGTCTTAATTTTCCAGGACTATTTCGAATTCCTGGTGGCTGGCATCTTGGGCTTGTTTGTAAGCAGATTATGATTTTTAAAAAAATTTTTTTAAAGGACTCCAGGGAGATAACTCAGTAGAATAAGTGCTTCCCTAGCAAGTGCAAGGGCCTGAGTTCAATCCCTGGTTCCAAAAAAAAAAAAAAAAGCAGATTATACTTCCTTTTTCTTTCCAAGGATAGCAAGGATACTTTCTTCAAAATTTTCCTCTGCTCGCTGCCTCATCTCTATTTCTTGCTGGTTGTCCTCCTCTTGTCACTTGATTTGGGCCATTCATGGGAGAGAGGTCAGACGCCCACCATTCTTGTTACGTGTTCCTGTTTCAGAATGAAGCATCAGAGCTGCAGCTGGAGCTCGAGCACACAGTGGTGAGCACCTCTGGAAGGCAGCTGAGTCTTTCAAGGACACCTGAAGGTCGGCTCCTAGACCTTCCTCTGGGAGGGCCAGGTCCCCAGCTTCCTGTCTGGGGTGAGTGTGTGCCGGGCACTGACTCTCCTGACCTAGGCCAGGGAAGGAGCTGGGAGCAACCTGTTCAGAACCCAGACTTTCACTAATCCCCCTGTAACAGTCAGACGCTGGTGTGTAACAAACCCCCCTAAAATCTCCATGGCAACAACAGCACGCATTTCCTGGTGCTGTCCCACCAGGCTGGGTAGATCTAGATGGGTCACCAGATGTGCATCAGGTTTCTCTTGTTGTTTGGTACCAGCAGGCTACAACACGAGAGAGCAGCCCCAAGGGCACAGACACATGTGGGTGTCCTCTCTGAGGTCCCCGTGGCAAAGCAAGACCCACCCCGTGGCTGGGTCTCAGGGTGGTGGAGGCTGAGGGAGTGGTTATTTGCCAAGTAGAATGGAATCTGCCAAGGGTTCAATGTCAGTCAGGTTCCTTGCCCGGCCTTGCCGCAGAGCAGGTGCCCTGGTCCCCAGATCTCTGAATTTTCCCTGTCCAGCTCGGAGACACGAGGCTCCCTGGCTCCATTGTACAGAGGTGAGGACCAAGGGGGGCTGCAAGTGCTCCTCAGACTCCCAGCCCACCCAGCCCGCTGGTTTCACCTCCTGCATCCTGTCTATAGTGTGAGTCCCTAAGTCCCCCTGGGGATCTTAGAGGCCACCCCGCACCCTCCCACCCCTCCCAGTGGTGGCACTGAGATTGGTCTTCCTGGGCTCTGGCAATCTGTTCTCACCCTCGCATGCCATGGCTCGGGGTTTCAGGGGTCTCTTGCTTTCCCTGAAGATGGGTGCTGCGTTTCTGTTCCTTGTTCCTTGTTGCTACATCTTTACACGGCCCCTGGGACCTGAGCTTCTTCCTCCCTGTGCCCTGTGGTTTGAGCCTCTCAGCGGAGGCGTATTTGTCTGTCTGCCTGTCCTCCAGGCTCCAGTCTCAGTGCCTCCCCTCTCTGCACCTGCAACTGGTGCACGCCCCGGTGCAGAGGACCCAGGGCCCACAGGATGGGCAGAACTGGAAGCCCGTGGATCCCTGTGCGCTGTGACTTCCTCCGGGCCCTCTGCACGCATCCCCATACCTGCCTTTCCCTCCCCAGGGCTCACCCTGCTCTGGCCCTTACTCCTGAGCCCCAGATGGAGTCAGAGGGAGGATACACAGGAAGAGGCAGAGACAGAAGTTCTAGACAGAGCCCCTTCCCTGAGAGGTCGCTCCCAAGACCTGGAAGTGAGGGTGGCAGGCACATGGGCCTCTCTGTGACTGTACTCACCTATATAAGCAGCAGCTTCAGGGTTCAGGGCTAGGGCTCAGCTGTAGAACAAACAGGCCCTGCCGCCCCAGGCTGGCGATGTAGGCAAACCAGCCCTTTCGCACTTCATTACAAACAGCAGTGAAGGCAGTCCCTCCTGGGGGGGGGGCAGAGGGGAGTGGGGTAGGTGACTGCGGAGCTGGCTAGGGTGAGTGGAGGTGGCTAGGGTGGGTGTCCTGGGAGGAGGAAGCGACTGGAGCCAAGGTGCTGGAGTGGGTGAGGCAAGAGCTCTTTGAGGCAGCCCTGGGGGCTGCGGGACCCTTCCAGCACGGGGTTTGGGGCTGATGGCAGAGGCTGGGGTTTCTGGGCCAGTGCTCTGCGGTGCCACTTGAAGGCTCAGACATGGAGCTGTTTGATCTCCCTTGGGTTCTGATATCCCTGGCGGCTCTGAGGGGAGAAACTGAGTCGAGAGCAAAGTGGACGTGATGAGGCCGGGCAGGCTACACAAGCGGCCAGAACGGTGCTCAGCCAACCTCCCTTGCCCCAGCTCTGGAGATCCTCATGTCCCTCCCCACAGTGGTGGCCTCGGCCACGGACAGCCTGAGCAGAGGCCTCCAATGTGGTCTGGGTGCAGCTGAGCCACAGTGCTTCAGGGATCCACCAGGAGAAGAGTGAGTCCCAGGCAACCAGGTCAGAACCTGATGGAGCCGGCGGGTGGAGTTCCACCAGCCCACAGTAGGAGTCCCAGGCCCAACCCGAGGCAGTCAGCTGGCCCACCCTGGGCTGTGAGAATAAAAGCTTTCTGTGTCTTCTTACACAGCAACACTGTATCTGTAGCTGACTATAGCAGGAGGGAACGAGGCCGGGGTGGACTTAAGGCAAAGAGAACGGCTGCTGGGCAGTATCTGTCCAGGGCCACCTTGGAAGAGCACAGTGAGGGACAGAGGGCTTCAAGAATGCCCTGCAGGGCTCTGATCCAAGGCCTGGAACTGCTGCTGACCAACAAGGCCAGGCAGCGCAGCAGGCCTGAGCCAAGCAAAGCACTCTGGAGATGTGGGAGCCCCACTGTCCCCCCACATTGTGAGCCCCCTCAAGCCCGGGGTCTGACGCCATCTCCATAACGATCCACTGGAGGCTGGGATGATGGAAGGAACCTGCTCCCAGCAAGTTCCAGAGGCAGCACGACTTGGTGGCACCTGGGTACATGGCTATGTCTGAAGAGGACAGTCACACTGCTTGGTGGGAGAGGGACCAGACAGAGAGGGACCACAGGGAGGCCAGACAGGAGGCCACTGCTGCTGCTAGGGGACAGCTGGCAAGGCCAGGAGCCACAGCATGTCAGGGACAGGGATGGATTTGGCCAATATTGGAAGCCGAACTGTCCAGGCTTGACCAGTGAATGTCAGAGTGAGAGACCAGGAGCCTGCGGGACCCCAAAATCCCTGTCTTGGAGAAGGAATAAGGAGCAGCCAGGCTCCAAGACAGTCTAAGAGGTGGCCTTTTCCTCTCCTCTTCTCTTCTCTTCTCTTCTCTTCTCTTCTCTTCTCTTCTCTTCTCNNCTCTTCTCTTCTCTTCTCTTCTCTTCTCTTCTCTTCTCTTCTCTTCTCCTCTCCTCTCTTCTCTTCTTTCTCTTCTCTTCTCCTCCTCTTCTCTAAGGTTAGGTTGGGTTTCACTATCCAACCCAGGCTGGCCCTGAACCAGCGGCAATCCTCTGCCTCAGCTTCCCAAGGGCTGGGATTACTCATGTGTGCCACCACGCCAGGCTGAAGGAAGTGTTCCTGCCTGGAAGGCCCTGGGCTTCTCCCAAGACAGGCCAGGAATGCTGCATGGAGCCCCATACCCCACCAGGCTGGGCTCAGGGCAGGTGCCAGGACCTGAGGCTGCGGCGAGTGAGCCTCACCGCGTTGGCAGCACCACCCAACAGCTCTTCCTGTTTCAAAACAGGCTCTTGCCGGCCTCCCTCACAGCGCCCTTTTCTGCCTGAGGGGCTCTGATCCTCAGCCCATTTGCAGAGCAGAAATGAAGGACCCAGCCCATGTCCAGGGACAGCCGGGTGCAAAGTCATGGTAGCAAGAATAATGGGCTAAGAATCCTAAGGCTTGGTTATCAATGCCATCAGTGAACGGCAACAGATGGCCTGACCAACAATCGCATAAGCAAATGAGAGGTTTCATTTTCATTTGTTTCCATTTCAAGGCAGTCTTGGTATCGATTCAGCTGCCAACCTGGTCTCTATCTACCTTTCTACTCTGACATTCTGAGTATGTTGGTTCAAAGTGTGTCCTCATGCTTGTGGTTTCAAGCTCACAAAATGGCTGCAGCAACTCTAGACATCCCATCAGCATTCCAGGCAAGGAAAGGGATGGGACAAAGGGCCGTGTCCCCTGCATTTGTCATTTTTAATGGAAGACAATCCATTTTCCCAGAAGCTGCTTCTCCTGCTGACTTCCACTCACGTCTGGTTGGCCAGAACTGAACTAACCTTCAGGTGCAGAGCCAACTGGGAAAAGAGGTATTTTGACTCTTGCTAGGTACCTGGCTCCTGTGCACAAAACTAGGATTCTGCTGTCCAGCGCTGTAGGAGTAGTGGCAGAAGGTAGGAGAGCACAGAGCCTGCCCTACTAAGCTTGAATTCTTGCGCCTCCTGAGCTTCCACCCTTCCTCTACAGAGTGGGGCAACAGTGAAAGACTTTACAGAGGAGTAGCTCTCACCATAAAAGCAAGGACTGTCTCTCCCAGAGCAGGCTCAGCCCACTTTCAGAATGCAGCAAAGTGGGGAAGGGGTGGCATGTGCAACGGTCCAGGGGTGGCTTCCAGAACCAAAGGTCCATTCCTGTGGTGGAGGGTCCCATTTGCAAGAAGGAGGCTGAACATGACCAGGCCTCCAGGGCCTCCTGGAATCTACCCCCATTCCCTGCAAGGGCAGGAAGCAGAAAGCCCCTTCCAGAGCCTCTGACTCTGGCAGCGTGGAGGAGGCATTTCAGGGCTTCCAGTACAGGTCTGTAAGGGCCTGGGCCCACTGTGAGGGTTTTGTTTCATTTTATTTAATTTTTAGGTATTTGGTACTGGGTCTCACTCCGCAACTCAAACTTGTAGTGATCCTCCTGTTTGCAGCCTACCCAGTGCTGGGACTGCAGGCATGCGCCACCATGCCCAGTCTCTGTGGCCTGTTCAGCATGCCAGGGGGTGTGGTCAGCATACGTGGTACCGGGATCGAACCCCAGTTCCTGCACTTGCTTAGGCAGGCACTTAGACCACTGAGCTGTCTCACTCACCCTTGGGAGGCTTTAAATATTTGTTTCAGAGGAAAAGTGACCCTAAAAACATATGCACTTTGCACAAAAACTCAGAGGAGAAGAGGGGTTTCCCTGCCCTCTGAGTCGCTCTGGAGTGGCTTCCTGGGAATGAGGGAGCTGGGGAAGTCCTGCCTGGGGACCTGGGACAGTATGGGTACCCGGAGGTCGAGGACATCGAGCTTCTAGGGACTGGAGGTGGGGCTTCTGGGCTGCCTGGGTGGGGGCTCTCTCTTCTAGTAGCTCCTCTGGAGTGCAAGCCCCTGGAGAGAGGACAATTCAGGTAGCCCCGGATCTCTGGCAGCTAGAACAGCGCCTGGCACAGAGAGAGTTGCTGGGAGATGTGTTGGATGGACGGACAGATGGATGGACAGATGGACGGATGGATGGATAGATGGATGGAAAGCTTGGGGGAAATGGTGACTGCTCTCAAGAGGGGAAGTGTGGCCTGTGTCTCTTTGCCAGCAAACTGTAAGGTGGGGACTTCTGCCCTCCTACTCAGAATCATCCCTGAGGTCGGGTCCCTGCTGGGACCACCACCTCCCTGCGCTGATGGGAGGGGCTCTGTCCTGAGCCTCCATCCTGGCTTCACCCCAGCACAGCACATCAACCAAGCCCACACAACCAGAGGCAGCACCCCTCTGGCAAATATAATTGGTTGAAGGGAGTGGAAAACTTAGGCCAGTCCAATCAGAGTAGACCTTCTTAGAACTTGGAGGCAGATGCGTTACTTGCTTTCTTTGGCTGAGTTTGAACCTGCAAGAACGGCGACCTTATCTGCTTGAAACTGAACTAACAGAACGAAGAGATACAGGGAGACAAGCCTCGCGGTATCACTGGGACATCCTGGATCAAGCCGCGCCAGAAGTCACAGGAGTTCTAAACTTGAATCATTCAATTTATTTTCCATTTAAGCAGGATGAATTAGCTTTTCTATCTGCAATAGCAAGAGTCCTGCCTGACAGGGTACGAAAGTCCCAAGACTCTTCCAGAAACACACTCAGAACCCTGCCAGAAGAGGGAAAAGTCTTGCGCAACGGTCAGGGTTTACACTCTTGAATAGCGTGGCAGATACCCACAGCGGTTTAGAGAAATTGATTTATGTCATCCCAACAAAGGAGAACTATGACCAGAGCACACATCCGACACATGCATCTTGACTGCTTGAAGGACTTTCAGACAACACTGGAGGACGAACCCTGTCCCTGGAGATATTCAGTGGCTCCCCAGAGGTATACGGCGGTGCTCCAAGTTCTCAGAGGAGGGTCAGACGGCAAGTGGGGCGGGAGATAGTGGGTGCAGGCTGCCTTGTGACACAGGTGCTTACTGGGCTCTGGGGCCCCTTCCGTCCCTGGGAGGGCAGGAGTATGGAGGGAAGAGGCAGCCCCTGCAAAGTTCCCCCGCTGCTGGCCTCTGGGGCCTCCAGCATGGAAACATTAGCCAAGCTCTGCAGCCAGCAAGAAACACCACAAGGAGGGGACGCCAGGGCCAGCCGAGGTGCCTTTGGGGGCCTGGAGGGTCAGACCATTGGGTGGGAGGGAGAGCTGGGTGCAACCTGGAAGGAAGATAGGCGGGGGGTGAGATTCTGAACACAAGGCAAGCTCTCCTGGGCCTGGCTCCTGCCCTTCCTGCCCCCCATACCCTCCTCCCCAGCTCCTGGCTCCCTCCCAAGAGGCCCTGAAGGCCAGCCCCACCACCACTGGCACCCACTCACCCCTTCTGCCCCACCCCGCCTGCCAGGGGTGTCCTGGGACTCTCACTCCTCCTCCCCACCACCCACAACTGGAAGGGGCTGAGTGGGGTCAGTGCCCCAAGACCCTACTCTGGTTCCTGACCCTTGTGGAAAGGGTTCCATCAGGCGGTAGATGGGGGCGCCTGGGGGAACAGGCTCCCCTGGCATTCGGCCTGAATGTCATCCTCACAGCGGATGCTCCTCCAGCCAGAGTAGGCTGCCGTGCATGTTCGATGGGTTGAGCTGGGGGAGTCACAGGAGCTGGGGAGGGACGCTCACCTAGAGGAGGCTGCAGGGACGCTTCTGTGGCCGTGTGGGCTGAGGGCACAGGACGGCACGGATGGCCTCGTCAAAGACTGTCTTCAGGCCTCTCTGGGTGAGAGCTGAGCACTCAAGGTACTTCACAGAGTCTGGGACAGAAGGGGAGAAGTGAGACCTGCGTGGGGGCAGCTCTGGAAGACACCCCAAGCCAGAGTCCCCAGCCTGGTCCAGCCCCAAGAAGGCCTCCTGGGAGCTGCCTCTTGGGGCCTCCATGTCCCTGGCCTGCAGTAGGCTCCTGGGTCCCAGGGGAGGCAAACCCACACACACCAGCAGGTGTCATTCTCGACCCAGGAGCCCCTGGGCAGTAGGAGGCAGGCCAGACTGGAGCTTCCGTGAACAAATCCCTTGGCCTCTCATTTCTTCTAGAAACAGCACACGGCTCCCCACGACTGAGCACACCTTAAGGTCACCAGGTCCCCAGCACCATCTGGCTGTCCCTTAACCTCATCCCTATTTTACAGAGGTGGAAACTGAGGCCACAGAGCCTGTGGGACTTGACCGATATTAGCTAATGGAGATTTCCCCACCCAGGTACCCAGGGCCCCTTGGCAAGGGCATGGGGACAGAAAGGACCCAGTGACAAGAGCAGATGTTCCCCACCCCAGGGACACTGCACCTTGGCCTTCACATCAGAGCCCGTGTGGCCTCTCTATTCGCTGCAACCTGAACACCATGGAAGAGTAACCAGAGGAAGGAAGAGGAGGAGACCTTGCACCACCTCCCCCACAGATGGGCCAGTATCCTTGTGGGCAGAGGGAAGGGGACAGACGCTGGTCAGCGCCTGGCTGTCGAAAAAATCCTGTGATTCCTCAAGTCAGAAGAGGAAACCGCTGGGAAAGACATGGCCAAGAGGCCCTGAGCTGGGAGGAAGGCCTGGGGCTGCAGGGGGAACCCGCAGAGGGCGGGGAGGAAGAAGGGCTGGGGGGGCAAGAATGCAAGGAGATAACCTGGTCGTGGCAGAAGCCTGTAATCCCAGCACTAGGAGGGCTGAGGCAGGTAGAGGATGTGAGCCTGGGCTACATAGTTCCAGGTCAGCCTGAACTACACAGCGAGGCCTTGTCTCAAAAAACAAAAACCCGCTTCTGCGAAGAAAACACCGCAGCTGGGGTATGAGGCAGGGGACCCAGGGTTTAAACCCAGGCGAGGCCCCTGGGGCTGAAGGAGGCTGCTTGCTGTGGTTTGTCTTCCGGTGAGCAGTGAGCCAGGGGCCCCTCCCGCTTCCGGGAGAAGGGTGGGGGAGGGGGAGCTGGGCTCAAGCGCTGCAGGGAGGGAGGTGAAGCTGGTCAGGGTGGCCAGGCCCTGACCAGGACAGGGACCGGGCCCCAGGCCTAAGAAGTCCCCACCCCAGCCTGCAATATGCCGTCCTTCTTTCACATTGTGAAGGGGCCACCTCCTGCAGGGTGACCTTAGGAAGTCATGAACTGCCCTGCCCACGGTCAGCCTGCAGGCAAAGGAGCTGGGGAACCCCAGAGCGCCTCCTCCAGGAAGCCCTCCCAGAAAACTCACGTAGGCTCGGCTGCCCAAGCTCAGGAAACTAGTCTGTCTCAACAGACCACACCCTCTCATTTTAGAGCCCAGCAAGGGAGACCACTCCTTGTTAAGAGTGCTTCGGTGCAGTGTTTCCCCGGGTGCCTGCATGTTAATTCTTTTAATTCTCTGCAACACCCACAGAAGCTTGAACCAGTACTGTAGCCATATCTTACCAAAGCACAGAGAGTCTGGGGAATGAGACCAGGGTCACACAGCCAGTGCCCCACCCAACAGCCACGCTATGCTGGGATTCGCCCCGCCCCCAGCTTCCCGACTTGCACCGGCCCCCTACCGATCTCCTTGGCCAATGCCAGGCCCTGCGGGTAGGTGATGGGTGCCAACTTCTTCTCCTTCAGCTTCTCAATGGTCTCCTTGTCGTCCCGCAGGTCCAGCTTGGTGCCCACCAGGATGATGGGCGTGCTGGGACAGTGGTGCCGCACCTCGGGGTACCACTGGGCAGGCCGCGGCACAGAGGGCACCACAAAGGGACAGTGAGCAGGCGGGAGGGGAGAGGGGCACGTGGGAGCCCAGCATGTGGTCACAGCACAAGAGCGGGTGGAGATAAGATGTGGGCACGGGGTGACACGAAGATAAGACACGGGCACTAGGAGACAGGGTCACGGGAAACAAGTGGGCAGGAAGACCACCCTCCCAGCCCGCTCAGGAGCCTCCTCAACAACAGGACTGCCCCCGTGGTGGCCTCTGCTGCCCTGGGAGGGCTCACACTGCCTGTCCCTGCCCCTACCCCAGGCACCTGCCCGTCCTGGCTCTGTCTGCCCTGCTCACCTTGGCGCGGACATTCTCGTAAGAGGCGGGGCTGACGAGGGAGAAGCAGATGAGGAAGACGTCCTGGGGACAGAGCAGGCCAGAGTCACCCTGAGGCTCCAGTGGGCCAGTGTGCAGGGTCAGGGGAGCCCTGAGGGGCTCTGCCATCAGCTGCTCTGTCACTGGCCAGGCCAGGGCCTCTTCCAGAGCCTCCCACCCGCCCCCCAATTCCTGTAGTGCCCCTTCTGCTGACAAATGGGCTCACAAAGGCTAGGGTCTTGCCAGGAGCACCTCACAATAGGACTCAGGACCACAGGACCCATTTCAACAGTGCTCTGGGCTCCTACAGCCCCAGCCCTCTCCTGCCCACCAAGAGGGACAGCCAGGACCCCCTGGGTTTGGCAGCCACAGGGCCACTTGTAGGATTACATCCGGGTGCCCTTACCAAATCCGAGAGACAGAGCTAGGAAGGTGGACCCAGTGACACCAGAAAACAGGATCAAGAACCCAGCAGGAGCCCCAGTTCTGCCTGGGCTGACTCTGACAGCTGGGTCTCAAGGGATGAGCAGGTTAATCAAGTCACCCTGTCTCCAAGGTGGGGGACACAGAAGGAGCAGGGGCGCAAGGGCCAGGACCCCAGGGCGGGATGGGGGGCAGCACACCGTCTGTGGGTAGGAGAGCGGTCGCAGGCGGTCATAGTCCTCCTGGCCAGCCGTGTCCCACAGCCCCAGGTTCACAGGCTTGCTGTCCACCATCACATTGGCTGAATAGTTGTCAAACCTATGGGGCATGAGTGAGACAGAGAACACGGTCAGCCTCACGGCTCAGAGCCTGAGACTTCTACCCAGCCCTGAGCTGTCCCACGCAGGGCTGAGACCCAGAGAGGGGCTGCAGCTGGGCCCAAGTCACACAGCTCAATGCCTTCTGTAGTTTTTCATTATTGGTTCATCCTATTTAATTTTTTTTCAATGGGAAGAAAACATTAGCTGTTGATCACTTTTCTGCCTTCCATTGTTCTAAGGAGGAGTGACCAATCAAGGCTGAACATTGTTCCTGCCAAGAACTCTATCCACCCACCTAGCCACCAAGGTGGTCACTCCCTATTTGTTGAATGAATGCTTGTCACTGTTTTAGGTGGAACTCTCCAGGAACAAGTTCTAAGAGGAGGAGGAGGAGGTGTAAGGGGGAGGGGTATGAGAGGGAGAGCCCAGCAAGCCACAAGGAACAGTGGCCCAGAGAGGACAGGTCACAAGGACAGCCATCCACCACCTCCCTTCTCCAGGAGGCAGAGAGCCACCCTGAATGACACAGAAAGCCACTGTCATGAACCCATGGAAAAGCTGACTGGGTCTTCAGAGTCCACGGGAGGCTGAGGTGTGTCGGGAACAGGGACAAAGAGGACTGGATAAGGGAGGCCTTGGACCAGAGAGGTCCTGTGGCATGCACAAGGCCACCCAGCCAATGAGAGACCCAACTAGGTGAGAAACCTGTCTGACCCCACATCCAGAGTGCCCACAGGCCCAACTGTGCCCCTCCCTCCAAGGCCCTGCCCTCTGACCTCCTTGCTGTCCAGGCCCTCTCACCCCTTTCTACTCTTGTCTCCTATTCATGCTTCAAAACCCTCATGGGCAACTGTCCTTCTGAGGGACTTCCTGTCCCCACTCAGAAAGAGCTCTGGGTCCTTTTCTTGGGTGACCACTTTGCCTTGGCCTTGACCTGACCTTGACCTTGAGTGGTGGTGGGGTGTGTGTGTGTGTGTGTGTGTGTGTGTGTCCCTATGGTCTGGGCTTGTACCTGCTTCACCTCCTTCTTGGGCCCGGTGCCCAGAGTGCAGGTGGGCTAGGAGTTGACAGACTGAACTGACACTCTCCGGAAGCCACCTTCGCCACGAATGCAGCCCAGCCAGACTGCGGAAGCCCCAGGGCTTCAGAGGAAACCAAACGCCCCGCTCCAGACAGATGCCCGTCCCGGCGGTGGGCGCCCCACATCTTGGGATGGGTGGATCTCAGGGCTCCATACATGCCGGCGAGTGCCCTCACGCTGGGTACCAGCTGGCATTTGTAATACACACGGCTGGTTCAGTCCTGCACTTGGTCCTGGTCACCTCTCAGTTCTTCCCTGGGCCCCCGGGACCTGGAAACTCCTCTACCCGTGGCCTCTCACTCCCCACGTGCTTTCCCTGCCCCACTTCCTCCCGGTGGCAGCAGAGCCCATCCTGCACCCCTCCAGGCAGGGGCCACCCCGCCCAGCCAGCACTCCTTGCTGGTCATTGTCCTCTGAAGCACACACTGGGCTGGGCTTGCTCTTCTCTGTAGCCTAAGACCAGCGAGAGGCCCGGCACACAGTAGGTCTGCTGCACACCTACTCTGGAGCCCCCCACACTGCAGGGGTTTGGGGAAAAGGCACTATCCAGAAAGTCACAGCCGGACTTACTGGGAAAGCAAGTCTTTTAGGGTCCAAGCAGAAAACACGTTTAGGACAAGGCAGGAAGCCAGGACAACCTCCTCCTATGACTTCCAACCTGAAATTCTAGCTCTAGAGCCTCTCAGGATTCCTCCAGCCACAGGCATTGGTGTCCTCTGGGTCGCCCCAAGGTGGCAGGGCAGTGGCAGCCCCAAGGTGGTGAAAGGGCTGGGAGTTTTTTTGTTTTGTTTTGTTTTGTTTTTGCTTGTTTGTTGTTGTGGGTTGTTTTTTTTTGTTTTGTTTTGTTTTGGGTTTTTTTGGTGGAACTGGGGATTGAACTTAGGCCCTTGCGCTTGTCAGGGAAGCACTTATTCCACTGTGCCATCTCCCTGGCCCCTCGATTAGGAGCTTTGATGGCACCAAGTACCAACTCCAGGACCAGGCGAGGTGAGGGGCCTCTGCATTAGGTCTTGAAATCCTCCAGTAATTCAAGACAAAAAGACCCTAAATAACCCTCATTACCCAAATAAAAAACGGAGGCCTCAGGAGGTCACATGACATTTTCAAGGCAGCGCAGGAGCTGGGCCTCAAGACCTGCTCGTTCTAGGATTCACATTAGGGAACAGAGAGGCGAACTGCAGGTGGGTTCAGCCGAGGACGGTGCCCAAGGACGGCTGCCGGAGTTTGGGAAGGACAGTTCCCTGAGAAGCTGCGTGCCAGCTGTGACTCAGGATGAGTGACCTGGCTCCTCTGAGCCTGACTCACGTCCCTGAGGAGATGGGGGACTCGTCTCTCGGCCATTCCCACTGGGAAATGTGAGAAACTGGGCGATCTCATTTTTAATGTCCCCAAGTGGCCCCTGCTGAGCACCTCACTAGAAGGCCAGTTTGCAGGACCTGGGGGCCAGCTACAGGGATGATGTGCTATTCCTGGTCCTGGGGTCCCTCCAGCTTCTGGGGCCCACAGAGGAACCCTAGAGGCCACCATGTTCCAGATGAAGACACTGGGCCTGCAGGCAGGAAGGGACTTGCCCAAGAGCCCCAGCCAGTTGGTGGCAGCAGTGGCGGCTGGCAGATCTTGTTGCCCAACTAAGCAAGCACAGAGCACAATTAGAGCTGGTGGGGTCTCTGGGAGGCCTGGCTCAGGCTGAGGCCCAGCCCTGACCCTGAATGGAGTGGAGGAGGGGCAGGTGAGAGGAGGTGATGCACCCTGGTGTCACTTGGCTTTGCTTCGCTCTTCCTCCAAGGGGGAGCTTGGTGCACACAGAGCATGCGTAGATGGCAATGTGGGAACGAGGGAGGGCTGATCGGCCAGGCAGGGGCTTAGGACACTGTAAGGATTCGGGTCTGGGAGCCCACATGTCACACTGCCCAGAGAGTGTTTTGCCAGTGCCCTAAAGGGAGGGTCAGAAAGGAAGGTGAAAATGAAACACCTATAGGAATGGTGAGTGTTCCTGCTACAGAGCTTGCCCAGCAGCCTGCCCAGTGGTGCCGGCATTGTGAGCACCAGCAATTCCAGTACACTGTTCTACAATAGACAGTGCAGGAGACAAAGGCCTTGTCCCTGGGGAGTCCACACCAGTGGGGTGCAGCCCAGGAACAGAGACATCAAGTCGGATCCTGACGGCTAGGGAGAAACAAAGGCAGTGCAGTGGGACAGAGGAAAGGGGCTGCTTTAGAAGGGGTCTGGGAGCCACATCAGAGCAGCAAACTGGGTGCCAGGAAAGGAGCCATTCAATTCAGGCATCAGAGGTTGGCGTGCGGGGGGCATGGGGAGGAAGCCCAGCATCTGGAGTCGGTGGAGGGGAGTGGTAGGTGACAAAGGAGTGGGGACAGTGGGTTGGGCTTCCGCCTTTTGAACGCTGGGACAGAAGGTGCATCCTAAGTGTGAAGGGGCTGTCTGTGGTGGCACGCTCCTGTAGTCGCACCACTCTGGGAGACTGAAACAGGACGATCACAAGTTTAAACCCAGCCTGGGTAATTTAGTGACTTAGTGAAAACTTGTCTCAAAATACATCTTTTTTTACTTTATTTTTAAAAATTTTTTTCTAATCATTTATTTATTTATTTATCTATTTATGTTATAGGGTCTCACTATGCAGTTCAGACTCCTACTGATCCTCCTGTCTCAGCCTCCCCTGCTCTGGGATTACAGACATGCACTACCATGCCTGATTTTGGGGCCACACATGGCATGAGGTACCAGGGATCAAACCTGGGTCCTTGCACTTGCCAGGCAGATGTTTTGACTGTCGAGCTATTGCCCAGCCCTTTGTTCTTTAAAAAGCAGTTCTGTGCAAAGCCCTGGGTTCAATCCCCAGTACCACCACAAAAGAAAGGAAGAAAGGAAAGAGGGAAGGAAGGAAGGAAGGAAAGAAAACAGAAAAATATGAAGGGCGCAGGGAGGGCTTCCCAGCAAGATGCAGCTCTAACACTCCCCTTTAAAAGCTCTCTGGGAGGCTGGTTAGATGGCTCAGTGGTCTAAGGCACCTACTTAGAACAAGCTTGGCAAAGCACAGGGACCGCGGT
>NDGN011496982.1:626-11316 GCA_002564285.1 Tympanoctomys barrerae
AAAAAAAAAAAAAAAAAATCCTTCTCCCACAGGTAACAGTGTGACATTATTTTCCTGCAGGTAACCACACGTTAGTTCTGTGACACTAATATTCTTCACAGAACTCATAATGAATTGGAACTATGAATGTTCATAAACTATCTGAAGACACAGGACCAAATATAACAGTCCAACATCAATCAAGTGGTTATTAAACAACAAATATGTTTATATTTACTATGATAAGAAAATAACATTCTGATTCCATTTATTTCCTTTTCAAAAATGATCTCTTAGGCTGGAAAATAGCTCGGCGGCATAAGGGCCTGGCTGACAAGGCAAGGTTCTGAGCTTGACCCCGGTACCCCATGCTGCCAACCCCACAGGATGTAATGGCGCATTCCTATAATCCCAGTGCTGGGGAGGCTGAGAGAGGAGGATCACTATGAATCCAAACTGGCTAGCGAGACCCTATATCAAAACACACAAAGAAATAGCTCTTGCAGGATTGATTTGTAATTGATGTATAATGGAGATAAATTTTTCATCGTTTTAAATAGATTGTATTAAGAAGTAAATTAATATCTATTTATTGGGGAGGGATTACAGTAGTTGCCTTTCTTAAATAAATCTATACAGTTAAAATGAAAAAGAGTAAATTCATTGATTATAAAAATAACAAGTTTCAATGATGATTTAAAAGGTATTCAAAATTCATTTAAAAAATATATCAAGGGTATGTCTCGGATTGTTTGGTTTTATTTTCTTTGATGTTGAATGCTTCGTCATCAGTTTTGGCCTGGAATGAAGAAGAATACAAAATTAAATGCAGGAGATTTTTTTCTTTTACTATTATCTAAAGAGAATACAAAGTAGTAAAAAAAAATTAAAAATGACTAGAAATGATACAGAGCTTCACCAAACAAAACAATAGGAATTTGACAGTGGCTGTTGTATCGCATAGTGTTGTCTTCACATTGGTTTTCAGATTACCAGATATAAGCATGAAAAATTGGTTTTAAAGGTTTTAAGAAATTAAAAAAGAAAAGAAAAATTAAGCATCAACTGCTTCCTTCTGTAGATCAGCAGAAAATGGAAGTAGAATTATCTAAGCATCATACATACACACATAAATATCCCCCCATCTCTTTCCTCACCCCAGTTTTTCCTTCCCTTTGAAGATTCTTTCCCTTTCACAGTATCCATTATACCTTTCAGATTTTAAAATGCAGGAGATTTTAAAAAATAATTTTGCAAGTAATTGATTTGATTTTCATTTGTGTATTTGGTACAGGGTCTCACCCCACAGATCAGACTCATGATGATCCTTGTTTTCAGCCTCTCCAGCACTGGGATTACAGGCATGCACCACTACGCCCGGACTCTGTCGCTAGCTCAGCATGCCCGGGGCAGGGCCAGCATAGCATGCGGGACCCAGGATCAGATCCTGGTCCCTGTGCTTGCCAAAGCAGGTGCTTTGTCTGCTGAGCTATCTCACTGGCCCAAATAATTGATTTTTAAAATCTTACTTTAATGATTTATAAAAGCAAAATTTCACATCTCTAAAAATGCGATCCCAAAACATAATAGTTTCCAAGCTATCATTGTTAAAGCTAAATTAGTCCTACCTTTTTGTTTTTGCTACAGTCTTCTGTACTTTGCTTGAGGTACCTTTGGAGGTAAGAAAAGTAAAACAGTTTTATAGTGAGCACATGAAAGGCTTTATGCAAATTTAACATTACGTTTTCTTTGTAATTTACTAGTAAGCCACTTAATTCAACATTTTGGAATGTGAGTGTAACAGTACCAAAAAACAAGTTCGAGAAGCTCTCTAGTTGTATAAATATAATGACTTTGCCATGGAGCCTTGGTAAATGTTCTCTGAAGAATTTAAAAAAATTTTTTTGCAGTACTGGCAATTGAACTCAGGACCCTGCGCTTCCCAGGCAGGCACTTATTCTACTGAGCTATCTCCCTGGCCCATTCTTTTCTAATTAAAACCCTCAGCTCCTTAAACCTGTGAACTCATTCTGTAGTAACTTAAACCCAAACTGGTGTTTTTTTTTTTTACATTCTCAGAAACTATTGGCTTGAGGTATTTTAAGTCATCATTAAGTAATTAACATCTTCCTAAATAGCAACATATACAAACTACCTTTTTAATAGTACGCATCTTAGATTTAGCAATCTCATTGATAAAATACATTCTTAGAAAATTAATTTAGTAAACTACATTCTTAGAAAACTGTTCTTCATGACTGCAAACTCACCGGTACTTCTGGAGCTTTCCTTGGCTTGGTTGACTAGATTAACTCTATCATTTCTCAGTTCTTGGATAATGCCTTTATTTAAACAAACATCCACATGCTTGTTGAACTGGGTAAGGTCTGAAGTCTTTTGTTCTAGATTACAAACAGGACAAACTAGAGCGTGGGCAGCTGCCACTTTAAATGCAAAAGGCTGGAGGGAGTCTTGCCCACTTAATGACCCAACATCTGCATTTTCTAGAGAAACAGCCCCAGTAGACCTGGTGGGAAAGCCAGAAGGCTCCTCTTCGCTGTGTTTGTGCCTTAAAGGGTCCACACTTCCTGGTTCTGAGGAGCTCTCTCTAGTCTCTACCAGGCCAACACAATTTTCTGAAGCGACTTCTACATTTTTCTGATGAGTCTCAAAATCTTGCTTCTCCCAAAGTGAAAAAGAATGATGTGCGTTTTCTTTCTGGTTACTATCAGCAGAGAAAGCATATGAACACGTGAACACCTTAGCGTTTTCACTGACCGAAGGGCCATCAAGACACGCATCCACATGTTTATTAAAGGCTTCCAGACTGATGCTTCCTGGATCCCTAAAGCAAACAGGACAAGTAAACCTCTGATGGCTCTCTGAACTCTTTGATGTTTCTAAATTTGCGTGCATCTCCTTTATAACTTGAAATGGCTGTGGTGTCTGTAAATTTTGTTTATCCGCAGCTTCACAGTGAGGTGTGTCCTGGTGGCTCCATTTCATTTCTGATCGTTTTTTATCAAAAAAGCTCTTCTCATGAGACACTTTTAGAGGTTTTACAAACTGATCTTTATCAGTTTTCTCAACTCTATGCCCAGTGGCTGACGAAGTCTGGCTCCCAGCCTGTAAGAAGCCAATGATGCTCCTTTGTTGGTGTTTTCGGTCTTCTTCACTGGGAAAACTAGATACCCGAACACCTAAATAAAACCAATGACAATTAATCCACTGTAAAGTCAACAAAGCCAATTAAATCCCCATGAGTAAAACCATTTTACATGACACTGTTATGACACAGGTACAAAAAGCTGGGTAGAGAGAATAAGATAACACTAAAGACAGATACAGATTTGTTTTTCCTTGCTGTGCTGGGAATCTAAGCAGGACATTGTGCATGCTAGGTATGTACCCTACAATCAGCTATACCCCTAGCCCAATATTTTCTTTTCTTTTCTTTTTTTAATGTTGCCTCTACTTTTATTTTTTTATTTTTTGGCAGAACCGGGAATTGAACTCAGGCCCTTGCCAGGCAGGCGCTTATTCTACTGAGCCATCCCTCAGGCTCCCCAATATTTTCTTAATTAAAGGATGCTTTTAACCAGGTATGATAGCACAAGCCTGTAACTCTAGCACTCTAGGAAGTTGAAGCAGGAGTTTCACAAGTCCAAAGATAGCCCTGGTGACTAAGCAACTTAATGGATCTTCTCACACACACACACACACACACACACACACACACACACAAAGGCTGGAGTATGGCTCAGTGTGAAGGCCCTGGGGTCAATCTTCTGTGCTCAGGAAGGGCAGGAGAAGACTTTTCCAGAGCCCACTGTATGAATAGAATTTTGCTTTCCTTTATAAAACTGTGTATCATGAAATATCACCATTCTACTGGCGTTGGCATTGTTACAGAGCTTTAAATTTGTATATGGCGTACAATGCCATTAAAGACAAAATATAACTAATGGGAATTAGTTATAGACTCTTCAGCTTTTGTTTTTAAACAGTTTTGTTTTTTAAAGAGCAGTTTTAGGCTCACAGTAAATCTGAGTAGACGGCTCAGAGACTTTCCACGCGTGCTCTGCTTCCGCACGCACACAGCCTCCCTCCTGTCAACACCCTGCACTGAAACGCCACATGGGTCACACGGATGCACCTCTGCTGACACAATACTAGTGTCCAAAGTCCACAGCTTACAGGAGAGTTCACTTTTGCACATTCCTGGGGTTTAGACCAATCGATAATGACATGCATTCACCATTACAGAATCATACAAAATAGTAACTTCACTGCCTAAAAATCTGCTGTGCTTGCTCACTTCTTTGCTCCAACCTGAACCCACCTTATTTTTTGGTTTTGTGAGACAGGGTCTCACCATGTAATTCAGGCTGGCCTTGGACAGACTGTGTAGCCCAGGATGGCCTCAAACCTGTGGCAATCTTCCTGCCTCAGCTTTCTGAGTGCTGGGATTATAGGTATGTGTCACCATGCCTGGCCCCTGATATTTTTATTGTCTCTATTGTTTTGCCTTTTGGGGAACACCTTACCTTGGTTCAGAAACTCAGTTCTCTCCACAAACAGGATGAGAACAAGATCTAATTTTCCCCTACGGTCAACACTGAACCTAACTACTGAATTTGATTTGGTTCCAACCAACTTGGTTTGTGGCTAGAATGGTAGAATTGAATTTGTGAACCAAGGTATCACTGTAGTTGGACTCATATGCATGTAGCCTTGTCAGATTGGCTTCCTTACCTTAACATTATACATTTACGTTTCCTCCATGGCTTAATGGCTCATTTATTTTATGTCATGTATATTATTCTGTGGTAAAATAGCGTATTCATTTACTGAAGGATATCTTGGTTGCTTCCAAGCTTCTACAAACACATGCTTTTGTCTCTTTTGTCATTTTATTCTAGAGGTTTCACTGTGCGCGACCTTCCATATGTGAAAGTATGAGTAATGACCAAATCTTAGCAGTAAAGTAGGCATCTGGAGTGCTTACCTATAGCATATAAGTTCTCTCACACAGTCCATTTTAGAAACATGGTTTATTTGTTTATTTTTACCATGCAGTGGCTAGAGACACAGTTTCCTAGTGTCATAATCTTTTGTCTGTAATTCGGAAATGCAAAGTTCTGGAAATCATGACCAACAAGTGACAAATGATGAATGAATTAATGTGGCACTCTTTAGAGTCTTTATAGGCTAAACTTGGTTTTGCTATACAAATATTAATATTTTTGATCAAGAGGTGCTGATCCAGATTGCTTTTTTTTTTCAATGTATTTGATACGGGGTCTACTACACAGCTCAGACTTGCAGCAATCCTCCTGTTTTCAGCCTCTCTAGGCATGCGCCAGCATGCTTGGACTCAGTAGCCGGGTCATGGTGCCCTGGGGCAGGACCGGCAAGACATGTGGTGCCGCGGATCAAATCCTGGTCCCTGCACTTGACTAAGCAGATGATCAATCTGCTGAGCTATCCTGCTGGCCTCAGATTCCCAGATTATGTGCTTTGTCAAACGTGAAAAGTTTTGAGTTTTGGAACATATCTTGCCCCAAGGATTTCAGAACATAACAAGGGGGGAAAACTTTAATTAGCTTACACCAGAAAAACTAATAATCTGTTTCACATGTATCATTCCAAGAATGAAGACAAATGGCAGAACTACAGCAGAAGTAAGTAATAAGTTTAAGAAGTAAAATTGAGCTCAGAGTATTTCTAAGACTAAGTCTTTGGGAAAAATGTAACAGATTTATGGAAAAATAAGAAGTCATACCCATAAGTCTCAATCTTAAGGGATACGGAAAATCAGCATCAATTTCTGTTCTGAGCAACTCCTTGGCAATGGCAAATATTTCTTCTGCAGTAGAAACAACAGCTGAAACTGTAGATGCACGAGTTTTTACTTCAAAATTCACATTCTTCAGCTTAATGGTAACAGTTCGACCCTATAAAATAAGAAATATATCATTATATAAGCTTTCTAATGTCTAGAAAAGTTATTTATAGGTTGGAAAACATCAGGAAAGTCTCTATGAGCATATAAGAATGTGGAAATATAATTGTTATAAAGAAAAAGTAAGATCCATAAGTAATGTAAAAACCCTGTTTTAGCTAATAATTATTATTCACTTCCTTAACCAAATATAAAGGCAATCTTAATTGATCATTTTCTTTTTATTGAATCTCTTTTAGAGGTTGATTCAGTTCCTAAAAAGACAAGATGAGAGAAATTTTTCTAAAGATGCCTCACTAAAAGGGCCTGAGGGTAGCTTTCCGTGTTGTGCTCTGACTACATCCAGCCATGATGCTAAACAATGTATCGAGGAGCGCTCCCTATGCAGTTAGGATAGTCTTGGCTGGGAATGAGGGAAAAGCTTCAGAAATAGATGGTGTCGGCTGCTGCACTGAACACTACTACCCTGCCATTCACTCACAGATGGACAAATTCTGTATTACACACATTTTAATATCTCCTAGAGGTAGAACCTCATTCCTACCCTCTATCCCTTGGGTTAGACTCATTAACTCATTTCTGAAGGGGAAAACCCCCATAATTTCAAGTGGAGAAGCGTAGCAAACACTACTGTAACCCAGTGAGACAGGTAACACCACCCTCCACATGACTGTCACACACTTTCTGGCAGCGTATGATGAGAAGGACATCCCAGCTTTGTGGCATTCCTTCTAAAAGCTTATAGTCCTGTTCTAACTGTGAGAAAACCACAAACATACACTGAGGAACATTCTACAGGATACCTTGGCAGTAGTCCCCAAGACTGTCAAAGTCATGAAAAAGAAGACACAGAAACCGGCATGAAACAGAGACAATTAATGAACTATGACAACTAAATGCAATACAATTTCTTGGGACTGAATCCTGGAACAGAGAGCAGTAATTAATAGCAAAGCAAGTAAATCCAAATAGAGCCCAAAGATTAGTTACTAACAATACACAGAAATCATTTTTTTTGACAGTGCAATGAATGTTAATAATTGAGGAAATTGTTGTGAGGGGTATAATGGAAACCTCTACATTCCTTTTGTAACTTTTCTGTAAACCTATAATGATTCTAAAATTCAAAGATTATTTATTTTTAATGAACTATTTATGCTTGAGATACAATAAAGGGCTGTAAGAAAATGTTTATAAGATATCCCATTCTTTGTAATAAAAATTTAATGCTTTTGCATTATATTTTGAAATAATACCATCTCTGACTCTAGTGTGTTGGGAAATATGCACGAAACACCAACAGTTTCAAGGGAAGATCATCTAACAAGAAGTACAAAGCATTCTAGGCTTTTGTTCCCAATGTGTTCCACAGCCTGGATTAGAGCCCTGAAACAAAATACCTACTCTGGAGGCTCACCATCTACCTGAGAAAAACATTACAGGATGATGGGGGCGGGATCTGTAAACTATGAGTACAGCTCTAGGGAAATCCTCTGCTTTTTTCCTCTGATGCCAGCATAAATGATTTTACACCCATTCAAGTGTACTCAGTTTTGAAACCTAAGAATACCTTTAGTCCTTCTTTCTGGAGATCTTGAGCAAGTTCACTGCAAAGTTCCTGGCACAAACTGTACTGTTCTTCTGCTTTGTTTATCTCATTAAATGTCCTAGAAAGACAAGGATGATTTCACTGTACAAAGTAAACCATAACTCAGAATACTCCGGGAACAATATGGTACATGTAAATAGGCATTCAGATATAGTTTCTGCAGTAGAACGGAAATTTTCAGACGAACTAGAGATAATTAATTTAAAGATACATGATTTATATATGTAATAGAAAACAATTTAGATAGGTTAACTGATCAGCAAAGGAGAAACTGTATGCTGTTGCTCTCTCTACAATATTTTTTAAAACAATGGTTAAATTCACCAGCACACAGTGGTAATACTGCTAGAACTTATAACACTATAAATTATCTTAAGAAAATGACAAATTAGAACATCATTCCAGTTATTGCACATAAGTTTTCTCGACAGAAGTATCTTCAAGTAGACTTAAGGCGCTGGCTCATTGTATGCAGGTTGCGTTGTCTAATAGACAACTGGAAATAGAGGGCTGCTAAGAATGTAGATGAATTCATCTCCAAAAGAATGTTGACAGACGTAGAGAGAGGATATTAGCATCAGAGAGGAAGGCTCAAGAGAGAGGAGTACAGGAGTCTTTCTTCTAGCCTTCCTAAGACTTCTCTGTTCACCCTAGAGGCAACCAATGCTGCCAGCCTTTTTTTATCTAAATTGATAATCTTTATTTCACAAAGACACACATGACAATGAACACAATAATGCACACATTCTATGGTTTCTAATCATTCATGCACTGACTGCTTTGGGGATAGGATGTTGTTCTTTGAGGTTCAGAGAAAGTTTAGATGCCTGCTACCTGTGACTGCCCTAATTTTCTTCCTCTCTCCAGAAAGTTAGTCTTCCCAGAAGTCTTGCTGCATATTTTCTTCTTTGCCTCTCCTGTTGCTTTTTTTTTTTTTTTTTTTTTGCAGTACCAAGGATTGAACTCAGGACCTCGTGCTTGTGAGGTAGGTGCTTATGCCGTTGAGCTATCTCCCTGGCCCTGAGCTATCTCCCTGGCCCGCTGTTTCATTTGATGGACTGTATGGTTGCACTGTAGTCTGTTGAATCTCAAAGTTCTTGCTGACCAGGACACCCAATTGGATTTCACTTCTCTCAATTTAGATCCAGCTGTGAGTTGCATGTTCTTCCGCTGCCAGTTTAAACCTTGAATATATACCAACTTCTGAAGTTTCTCTGTGCATGTTCAAACATATGAAGTAGATTTTTGCTACGTGCTTCTCAGGCATCACATCCACACTGTGACATTAGTTCCAGGTTCTCAATTCAAGCTGCTTGACGCTGGGCCATATAATTGTTTATGCATCTTTGCTATGCAGTGATATCATTTTTCCAACCTGAGCAAGAGGCTGGCAGCTCACATCCGTTCATCCTGAGGAATGCAATTGGGTGTCACACAACCAGTCTTTCAAATTAATTTCTCATTATGTCAGTTACAAAAGCAGGATAGTCTGGGGCTGCTAAGTAGCTCAAGTAGTTCTTAGTCGGTTGGTGTCTGCGAATTTCCTCCTCTACGGAGCAGGGAAGCAGCCCCTTCCCATGCACCTGACACTTGCTTCATGGCCTTGATCAAAACACTGCAGCGTAGCCACTACTCCTCTTGGGCCATCAACCACGTGCCACCATTGGAGGGCTCATAGTCTTGCATGTGTTTTCTGAGTCCGAACACAATCCGTCCTATGTAGGCCTCTGTTGCCAGCTTTTTTATTCTTATGAGTTTCTCCTGAAATAGTCCACCCTGTTATAGTTTGATAGAGTTTGAATGTGCCTTCCAGGGCTCATGTGTTGAAGTTTAATTCCCAGTGTGAGGTATTAATTGAGAGGGTTAAAACCATCTGACTTTTGAGAATGACTAGAATTAGAGAATACCATCAGGGTGGGAACCCCATGGTGGAATTCTAGTGGATTTAGAAGGAGAGGAAAAGAGGTCAGAAGACACACACTCTTGGCCTCTGTGTCTTGCAGGGTATTGGCAGGCACTGCCCTGGAGGACTACAAAGGCCATCAATAGATGTGAGCCCTTTCACCTCCAGGCTAAATAACACTTTTCTTTGTAAAGTTATCTAGCTTCAGCCATTTGGCTACAAAACAGAAACAGGTTAATATTTATGCATATACAGTATAAGCAAATAAGAATCACTATCCCTCATTTTAAATTAAATAGTACATACAATATAAGATACATTATTTAGTTTTCAATTAGCAATAATCGCGCCTCGGATAAACCTCACTGGCTACAATACCGCCACTGTGCAAAGCTAAGATAGATACATTATTTAGTACCTTGGTTTTTCTCAATTTATCTTGGCGAAGGTTCCCAATGAGTAATTTCATTTTATATGATTGTATAATATGCTAAATTAAAAATATAACATGATTTAAAAAACTCTTTATTCATGGATATGTAAGTTATTTTCAATCTTTTTGCCAGCCAAAAATGCAATGAGTAACCTGTGTACATGCAAAACGATATGGGATTGCATCTGTGGAATGAATTTCTAGAGAAAAATAACCAAGGGGCCAAAGTGCTATACACATTCATCTCTGATTTTGATTTGTCAGTGACTTTCCCTGTGATGGGCCAAATAATGGTCCCCAAAGATGCTGCTATCCTGATCTCAGAATCCTGTAAATCTAGGACTTGCATGGCTAAAGGAGCTTCACAGATGGGAATAAACAGTGATGGCTGATTAGCCTGGAGTATCCCAGATGCCCCATTCCCAGGGTGTTTCGTTTTGTTTCTGGCAAAACTGGGGATTGAACTCAGGCCCTTGCGCTTGCCAGGGAAGCCCTTTATTCCACTGAGCTATCTCCCCAGCCCTCCAGGATCTTTATGTGAAGGAAGCAGGAGGTCAGAGATGGAGAAAAGGATGCTGGCTCTGGGCCAAAGCATGCAAGCAACCCTTACTTAGATGTCCTTGGAAAAGAAATGATGAGTTCAATCCCTGGTACCACAACAACAACAACAAAAAGAAAGACATGAATTCTAGAGTCTGTGTTGTGGTTTGTGTCTCGGTGTACCCCCAAAGCCTCATACAGTCTTGGGGCAGCTTCTGGAGTTTGTGATGGATTACTGTGGGTGTGGATGCTGCACCTGCC
>NDGN011497014.1:0-10269 GCA_002564285.1 Tympanoctomys barrerae
AAAAAAAAAAAAAAAAAAAAATTGTCCAGATTAGCCTCAAACTTGTTATCCTCCTGCCTCCGCCTCCCAAGTACCTGGATTATAAGGTATGTGCCATAATACCAGGCCCACAAATAATCTTAGAAATGCTATCTATATACAGTTCCTAAGTGCAAGAAGACTATGATGTCTTGTGGAGAAAATGTGCTGCATACGCTTCATTTAGGTATGAATTAAAATGCCACACACCGTGAGTACAATGTTACCAAGCTCACAAATAGATTAAAAGGGGTGTCTTTAAACAAAGCCACACATAAACCAAGTTATATACGTTGATCAGTTGATGAACAACATCATGACCAAAGACTAGCAGCCACATTTCCTCTAAGGGCAGTGGTTCAGCATTTTCTGAGTCCCTGCGGCTATTTTATTTTAGTCTTTTTGAGACAGAGTGTCCCTATGTAGCTCAGGCTGGCCTTGAGCTCACTTTATAGCCCAGGCTGGTCTCAAACTCGCAGTGATTCTCCTGCCTCAGCCTCTCAAGTGCTGGGATTATGGTACCCCGCCACGCCCAGCTCCTGCAACAAATTTTTTTAATTAATTAATTTATTTATTTATTTATAGTGTGTCTGGCCAGCTCAGCCCACCAGGGGGCGGGGCTGGCTGGCATGTGGTGCTGGGGCATTGAACCGCGGTCCCTGTGCTTTGCTAAGCTTGTACTGAGTAGGTGCTTTAGACCACTGAGCCATCTCACCAGCCCAACTGCAACAATTTTAAAGAGCGTAACACCTTGAATTCTGAGAGTCACCTACACATCACCTGAATGAATAAGAAGAGATGTGCCCACAGTCAGTGACCAATAATAGAACAACTGGAAAAGTATTATCTGGCATAAAAGAACACAGCAAGGATAGAAAAACTGAATCAACTTATACAAAAAAGACAAAACTGGAGTCTTAGAAAACTTCTTGCTTCATGGATGATGTGCTTTTTGGCTGTGGTGCTGCCATCTCTTTTCCCTTAGGAGAAGCCCCAGTACTAGTCGTGTCCCCCAGGGTGTCCCCTGGCAGCTGGAAATGTCCATTCTCCCACAGTGGTGCTGGATGGGGATGGTGCCTGCATCTGTGGGGGAGGCTGTCTTACCTCAGAGACTGTGACTGGCCCCGCCTTCCCTGCATCTCAGGAGTGGCTGGGGCACTGGTACATCCCTGCCGCTGTCCTGGAGCACTGGGGATGGGTCCCACGTGGTAGGAGGCTGGCTCCAGCAGCCACAGGCTGGAGGCACTGGGTCCATCCTGGGGTGTGGTGGCCAGGCTGCTGCAAAGGAATCAGAGAGAAGTCGGCAACAGGAGCATCTAGGAACGTCTCCACTGAGGGACTTGTGATGTGTACAAGGTTGAGGGCACAGTGTAAGGGGGTTGGGGGGCTGGAGAGATGGCTCAGTGGAGTCAGCACTTCCCTGGCAAGCTCAAGGGCCTGAGTTTAATCCCCAGTTCTGCCAAAAAAAATAATATAACAGTGCAAGGGGGCCTCCAAGTTAGGGTGCGTACTACCAGTGCCCTTGGAGAGCTGCCAATGGTCACATCACGCCTGCCACCCAGCTGAGGGGATGCTGATCTCCACCTTTCCCCTGTGCCACCTGCCCACCCTGCAGGCCACACCTGCTTTGGGGCCTCCCTTTCCTTCCTCACCTGGACTCGCTGCTGGGCTCAGAAGACTTTCTGGCCTTCTCGTAGGGGTGGTCAAGGCTGGTCTCCTTCCAAGGGCTGTTCTGGATGGGGGCACGCTCCAGGGCCCCAGGCTCAGGGCCTGCTGGCTGTAACCCCTCAAGGCTCTGGGGTGGGAGAGCCCGGGACGGTGCAGCTGGAGACTCTGGGGGAGGTTTTGGCATTTGGGAGTCCTCTGCAGAGTAAAAGAAACCTGGTGAGGACAGAGGCTGGGGGACCAGCCTGACCACCTCTGCAGCCTGTGCCTCGCTCTCCCGCTCATGCCTGGCTGGTCCCACTGCTCCCCACCAGCTCTCCAGCTCGACACTAGAATTGACTTTTCTCCTTTGGAGCTCTTTCCCTCCCTCCCACAGTCCTACTTCATAACTGCCTCCTTTCAAAAGCCTCTCCCGCTTGACTTTTCTTGGTTCATATTGCTGCATTTCTAGCCTTTGCTCCAGGTGTCATGTCTACAGCCAGCCTCCATTACCAGTTTTTCTTGTTCCTGATGTGTCCAAGTGCCCTAGTTTCCTTACTGGCCTGGGCACCACCTTCTTGATCCATCTTTGCCCTGACATCCTTACCATCGGTATACAGTGGGGTTCTTTGCCTCACTATGTAATTCAGGCTGGTGTTGAATTTACTATATAGCCTAGGCCTAAAACTCATGGTGACCCTCCTGCACCAGCCTCCTGAATGTTGGAATTACAGGTGTGCACCATAGCCTGAGTGCTGTACAGGTTCTCAATCCAAAGACTTTTGTTTCCCCCTCACTCCACCTTCTTTTCAAAGTTGATACTGATTGTGGATACAAGGCTCAAAGGCTCTGGCTGGTTCAACCTGAAATAAAGCCCCAGGGTGTAGGGACAATCAGGCTTGATAGGCCCTGCTGGAATCCACCTCTCTCTTCCTCATCAAAGCAGTCAAACTTCTGAATGAGAAACAGTCAGCACGTCCCCACCCTCTACTGAGCATGTGCAAAGGAGACGGATGCCAAGTCTGCATGAGACGCCAAGCTGGCACCTCTTCCTTCATGAGCTCACTAAATCCTCCCTTCCTGTTTGACATCCTCACTGGCAAACTATGCCAAAGCCCAGGTTCTTATAGTAGGACCCAGCCGTGACTGTAGTTCCCAACTGTCCCTCTCACCTTCTTCCAGAAGTAGCCCATCAGACAGTGAGCTGTCATCCGAGGCACTGAGCTCTGGGGAAATCAAAAGGTAGAGAAAAGAAAGAGGTCAGGACATCAACCCAAAGATCCGAGTAGCCAGTGGTAGTGAGCAACCCCAGCTCTCCCTCTCCAGGATAGCACCATTACAGGAAATACCTGCTGTGTGCTAAGTACTCTAACATGAGCTTAGACATAGAAAAAAACAAAGCAGAAGTCAAGGGCTAGGAAACAGACAACCTGATTTTAATTGGCTCTGTCATTAACATGCAACTTTGGATAATAATAAATTGTAGGGCTCTGGACTTCAGCTTCCCAATTGTCAAAATAAGCTTAACAAGAGGAGGGACCAAAGAGCCATCTGGGAAGCCCCTGCGATGAAATGAATATTGTCAACTTTTCTGCTAGTCTTCTTGCATGATAAGTACAACTGAACTCAGCCTGGAAACTCGTCCATTGCCCAGTACAACAGTGGGAGATGGGAGTCCAAGTGATGGGACTGGGAGGCCAACTTAAGTTATCACCCAGCTGGCCAGTTAGAGGGGTGACAAGGTGAGTCGCCTAGAGGAAAGGGAGTGCGGCATTTCTGCATGAGACAGTAGCAACTGCCTCCCAGGAAAGATCTTGAGAACAAGCGTGCTGTTGCCTGAATGAAATTCACAAATGAGTTTAGATGTTTAACAACAGCAGTGAGGAAAATGAAGAGTGGTTGCTATTTCCACAGTACCAATACTTTTCTATATACTGATTCATGTATTTCCACAGCCACGGAAAGGAGTTTCTATCCTCTCCACGTAACAGCTGAGGGAACCAAGTTTCAGGAGTTCCAGAGGGAGCAGCAGCTGCTTGGGTCAGTGCACCCAAGGGTGGCCGAGGCAGAGCTGACACTCAGTGTGGCCGGAGCCTGTGCTCTTCACTCCACCCTTCACTGGCTCTGCTCTTAGCCAGTATCTAATGCATAGGTCATTGCTAGAAGGTTCTATGAAAAGTAAACCATTCCTGCCATCTCAAAACTTTCATAAAGAGGTTGGTAAGCTACAGCCAAACCTAGTTCACCAGCTGTTTTTACAAATAACATTCTATTCACCTAATGTCAGGCTGTGTTAGCATCTACAGTGGTAGGACCTGTGACTAGACCGTGATCCACACAGCCTAACTCATTTCCAATCTGGCCTTTTATTTATTTGTTTGTTTTTGGTGCCGAGGACCGAACCCAGGGCTTCTAGCTTGCCAGGCAAGCATTCTACCACTGAGCCAAATCCCCAGCCCCTTTTAACAGATTAGAAATATTTGCCAATCTTTGATTGGTAATTAAAATGAACCAAGAACTTTACCCAGCACAGTTCTGCTCTAGGAGTATGGTTCAAGCAGCCAGTGAGCTCTGGCTTCTTCTCTTGGATTCTAGCTAGTCTTTGCTTTGGGGTTCAGGGGAGGTGACACCCTCTTATTGAATTCTGCTTCCTTGTTTTTGTTCTTCAAAAAAATGTTTGTTTGTTTGTTTTCTTTTTGCAAATGTCAAATTGAAAAAAAAATTGGTGAAACTGTTACTCTGTGGACCAGCAGCGCAACCCTGTGCTGTGTTGGTTAAACACAGGGTCTTCATTGCCTGGTACCCCTAACTTTCATGTAAACAGGCAGATGTGTTCTGTAATCTAAACAATATAAAACAAAGACAGAAATCTAGAGACACAGAGGGGAGCTGGCGGAGCACACTGATTGTCAGAGGCAGGTAGCTTCTGGGTGCTGTCACTGTCTCAGGCCCTGTCCCCACCCAGCCCTGGCCTCAATGAATTCAATACTTACTAACTCAGCATTCTCAAAGCTACGCTGTCCAACATGGTAGCCACCAGGGACAGGAGACTCTTTTCATTGAAATGAAGTCAGTCTTAAAGTTCACTTTCTCAGGCACACCAGGCATGGTTCAGATGCTCAACAGCCACCTAAGGCTAGTGGCTTCCCTACTGGTCAGCACAGATGGGGAACAAGTGCTGAAATGCTGAAGGAGAGTGTTGCTAAAGACTGATACTGTCACTCAACAAACACACACCGAGCACCTGTTCTATCACTGAGGCATGTGCTGGGGTGGCTCTCTCAGGTTCACCCACAGTAAACTGGTTCAGTGCCTGGCGGCTCCTCACCACCTGCAGAGCCTGGCTAATTACTCTCATCTGGCGTAATTACTTTCCCAAATTGAATAACCCTTATGTGCAGATCTAGGTCATGGGGTTGGTTTTTGTTTGGGGGTTTTGTTTTATTTTTTGGTTCATTTCCTTATTTTTTTAATTCAAACACCATTCAACTACTAATTATCAGTCCTTCTTCACTTTTTTCTAGGCAAATTTAACTTAGTAAAGGAGCCACAAAAGAGGGATTGCTAGCTAGACCCACCTGCTCTGGGGCTCCTGAGGCCAAGCATTGGACCCCAGGACCTTGGCCCATGCGGAGAGCAACCCTGAGATTGGGGCAGGCTCTCTGCCCAGAGCTGGCCCAATCAGCAGCTGTCCCAGTGCTTTCCCCTGCCTGGCTCGGTTTCTCCCAGCCAAAGTGTCCTGAGAAGGCATCAGAACCTGGAGCCTCCTGCCTCCCACTGAGGGTTAAGCTGGAGCCCAGGGCATGTCCTGGTCTGCTCTCCACTTACCACAAGGAGTGTCAGGGCCACAGTGGCGGCAGCAGAGTGATATCTCACTGCCAGCCCAGCCTGTACAGAAGCTCTGACCTACTGCAGTGCCTGTAGATCCAGGCTGCTAGGCAGTACAAAGCCGGAGGGGTCAGAGGTGGAGAACAACCGAGACAGGGCGTGTTTCACCAGCTGGATGGCTCACAACAGGCACAGAGGAAGTTGGCCCTTAGGGATGTCCATGCTCCCATCAGAGCTGCCTTTGCTGGGAAGGTCCATTCTGGGGGGCCTACAGGGAGTGGAGTGGAAAGCCTAGAAGGCTTAAAGGCCAGGAGCACTTTCCTACAGCTAGGGCAGGCCAGCACCACTCAACCAGAGAAAGGTCTAGCCACCAGGCTCTAGGGTCAATGCACTGCTCTTCTGGCTTTATGATCAACTGTCACACATAGTCACTTCCTTCTTTGCTATCTATACCAGCTGGTGTCTGGTCAGAGAGCCTATCATAAATTAGAGGGCACAGGTGGGAGCAGATGCTGAGACCATGGGGTGTGGGGACCAGAGAGGGACATTAGGCTTCCACCAGTGTCCCTGCAGGGAAGGACAGCAATGGTGTAAAAAGCCAAGCTGAGGTGCAAAGTTAGCAGCCACTTGCTAAGCTGAGCCCAAGGCCTCAGAGCAGTTCTGCCCCAGGGCCACTGCCCCCTTGCCTACTCTTCTCACTGAGCCAGCCAGTGAGGCCTGGAAGCCAGGACTGAGGCCTGGGGGTGGGGACTGGAATGGAACTCAGCAAGTCACAGCCTGACAAGCTGGATGTGGGTCAGGACAAACAATATACTCACACCTCAGGGTTCAAACCCACCAACAGGAAGCTAACTCAGACTGGACATACTTAGGTTACATGCGGGTTCTGCCACCTGCAGCAGTCAAGGGTCAGGGACTGAACCACTGGCATAATAAGGCAGGCGTGGATGTGGCGACCCCTCCTGATAAGTCCAGGGCATTTGTAGGTACTAAAGGGATCCTGGAGCTCAGCCCTCATGGGTTGGGTTGCAGCCTGTGCACAACAAGAGGTGTGGCCTTGAAACAACTCTCCGTGCACTGCATAACTCAAGCCAGGGAAAGCGCATCACTTCAGAGCCTTGGGTTCATCCCAGTATGCTGACCCAATAGCTGTGGGTTTGGGATACTTTGCATAAACCCTGGATTGAGCTCAAGGTCAGCCCTCCCATCTAGGAAGAAGTCTTCTACCCTCTGCCCCAGTGCTCGAATTTGCAGCCCTCCTGTCTCAGCCTCCCAGAGCATTGGGATTACAAGTGAGCTCTGCCACCCCAGGCTTAGGAAGTCTTCTGAAGTCTTTGCAGAGGATGCAGGAGGAACTGGGATATTTTCTAGAGAGCTGGGGAAGAGCAATCTTCCAGGAAAAAGAAGACTTGTTGGGGGTGCAGAAGGTGAAGAAGTACTAGTGCCAAGCGCTCAGGTGGCACTGACTGAAAGCAAGTGCAGTAGCACAGAGCCACGCTGTCCACCCCCCCCCACACACACCCAGGCTGGTGGCCTCACCTTGGCCCAGCTCCTGGACAGCCATGGCAGGAGGGGGCTCGCTGTTACGCCGCCGCTCACCCAGGCTGCGTTGCAGCTCTCGCAGCTTCTTCTCCTCCTGCAGGGCCGCATGCTTCCTCTGCCGCCGCAGCTGTTTGCTGAGATTCTCCTCCACGCTCAGCCGCCGTGCAGCCTCAGTGATCTGCAGCTGCAGGGCCAGCTGGCGCTCCAGGCTGCTCAGGGGGTCCTGCAGAGGGTTGGGAGTGAGTTGGGGATGGGCAGGCTCTTGGGGGCACTGGCCCGGTGCCAGAGGACACGGGGCAACCAGACAGCAGCACAGGGATGTGGAGCAGAGGGTGGAGTGGTGGGAGGGGCTGTCAGACAAGTTGTCATGGGAGAAGCTGGCATGGGCATGCATCCCTAGCCTGCTTGCCCAGATGGGTGGAAACTCAAGCAGGACACTTTCCCTCCTGACCCCATAGGGTTGGGCAGGCCAGCCCTCAGAAACCTGCTACCATCTCATTGTGGGAAAGGTCAGGCACCCATGGCCCAGGCCCAAGCTGCCCCTGCCACTTTCCTTCTGGGCCAAGAAAGAAGACAGTTTGAGCAGGCAACTGTCTCTCTGGTGGGTGGCTGGAGCTCTTAATTGATCTTCTGGCTGTGGGGACAGACCTTGTGTCCTCCTAGAGTGTCCATCTCCTAAGGTGGCACACTTCCACACCCATCTGGCTAACCATGGGGAGTGCCCCTCATCAATTCAGAGGGGGCTAGTCACCCTCCTAGGTAGGCAAGAGCAGCAGAGGCTGCTGAGGTGTCCTCATGGTCAACTTTGGGGCTGAGGACAGTGGTGGCCTCTGCAGGGCTCACCTCTCTGTGCAAGGCCCACTCATCCAGCTTGTAAGCTGCTCCAATCCTGCGGCGGACCTTGGGGGGCTTTTCTCCAGGTTTGAGGGGATATTCTTCTGACAAGACCCCTGTCAGCTCCTGTAGGAAAGTAAAGTCAAGCGAGATAATTCTCCACCTGTCCAGCCTTCGGCGACCACCCGCATCCCATTGCTGGCCCCTGGGCTGCATGGGTCTGCCCTTCCACTGAGGCATCTGGGATAGCTGGCCACTCATCTCCTGGCCATCCCATAACTTCTGTTAGTTATCTTCTTGCCCCCATCCTGGGGCACCCTCTGCCTCCTTTCCCTTTCCCTTCACATCTTCTGATCACTTCCTCCAGAAGGCTATAGGATCCCAGGTACAACCCTCAGAGGTGCTTCTGTCTCCTAGCCCCTCTCCCATGCCTGGGCTCCATCCAGGTCTAACACACCCTCACTCAATGCCAGGCCAAACGCTACATTAGAGGAACTCCAGGCCTACCCCTGGAATCCTGATTTCCAGAATTCCCTTTAGAATGGGGAATACCACCTTCACTGCTAATATCCCTAAACATGGCTCCAGGTGGCTAGGAGTATGGGGGCGCAGGCCTTACCGCCTCCCGGATGCAGAGTCTCCGCAGCTCCTCCAGGCAGGCCTCCAGCCGCGCTTCCAGGGCCCTCTGCTGCTTGTATACAGCGTGGGTCAGCTCCTTCATCGGGGAGACCGGGCTGTCAGGGCCTGTGGGAGCGCAAGGGGCACATGCTCAGGGATGCTGAGGCAGGAAAGCCCCTCTTGGACACTTACTGACCACCTAGAAGGGAGTATAGACTCATACATACACAGCTGCATGCCTGCTCACAAATTACAGGCTAGCTGCTGTGGCCTGTATCAGAAGCCCCAAACCCCAGGCTACTGGCTCCCTAGTAGTGGCAACATTACAGCTCAGAAGGGAGGGCTACCCCACTGCTGATCTGGGGGTGCTGCTGGCTCATGCACACAGACCTCTCCTGTCCTCTCTCAACAATTAGGGCAGACTGGCCCCACTAGCTGGTTTCAGCTAGAGACAGGGGACCTTAACACCAGCCAGATAAGCCTTTTCAATGTCTTTGGAATCACTGTAGCTAAAGTGGAACACTCAGATCCCTGTGTATACAGGACCAAATTCCAGCCAGACCCTCCAAGGAGGGAAAATGTGCATGTCCCTAAGGCCCTCTGGTATCCCCCAGCAGAGGCCTCTCTGTTCCTGCCCTCCATAAGCTTCGGTAGTCTTAGCTGGCCGCCCCCAGCCTGGGGCAGTGGGGTTTCCCCCGACCCACTCACCAGACTGCAGGATGATGCCGCTGTCGGTGTCGCTGACCTCACCCTTACTCTCCATGGTAGATTTCTGGCAAGAAGGGGCACAGAGCAGGGAGGTGCTGCACGGGTCCCAGCCTGGGCCAGGGTGTGTAGGTAGCCTGGAGTCCTCCCAGCTTTTAGGAGAAAGGAGAATGGTAACTAACAAGCTCTCTGTAAATCCCTCAAGTTCAAAACAGAGCTCAGGAGTAGGAACTTCAGGATAGAAGCATAAAAGATGGGGACCAGGAAGGCAGATGAGCGAGAAAGCCAGGAAAAAGGGGAAGATGCCTTCCTGGGCACAACTGTCCTCAGCCCTTTCATGGCTGTCACACTTCACACTTCCCTGATGGTTTGAGCCTTCACGAAGTAGCTAAACACTGGGCATTAGGCTAAAGCCTTGTCTCAGGGCCTCCAAGGTCCAGTTCTGCCTCTCTCTGAGCCAGGTCCTCTAGGCAGGTGTGGCCACTTGATGCCAGAAAGTGGTCCCTGAGACTTCTTTGGGCCAGCAACCCTGGTCAGAGTTTCAGCCGGCCAGGGCCTGGCAGCTGCTGGCTGGAGCAGGGGTGGGGAGGCAGGCGGAGCCCAGGCGGCCGTCTGGAAGGAGAGGCCAGCCACCTCCTCACTGAGTCAGCCATTGAGCAAGAGTCCAAAAGTCCTTCCGAGTTTCTGTCTGGAGCTTATCCTGCTGCCTCCTCAGAGCACAGGGCCACAGTGGGGGTGGGGACTCCCAGACCCCGCAGGCCGCTAACAGGACAGAAGAATATAACCTTTGGGAAAGTGGGCCCTAAAGTGAGGCAGGTGGGAGACTGCGATCAAGCTATCCCCAGGGGTGCAGTACCTCTGCTGAAAGGAAAGGAGCAATGGCTTTTACAGACCTGTGTAAAAGTAGGGCTTATCAAGGTAAGAGGGGAGGCAGCAATTTAAGCCACTGGCCTGAAGACAATATGTACCTTGCACTTTGCAACTTCAATTTCCAAGGAAGTCCAAAGAGTGTGTAGCAGACTCAAAAGAAAGAAAGAAAGAAAGAAAGAAAGAAAGAAAGAAAGAAAGAAAGAAAGAAAG
>NDGN011497015.1:1136-13050 GCA_002564285.1 Tympanoctomys barrerae
AGATGGCTCAGTGGAATAAGTGCTTCCCTGTCAAGCACAAGGGCCTGAGTTCAATCCCTGGTTTCACCAAAAATACAAAACAATAAACAAAGTTAGATTGACCCTATTTAGGGGCCGGGGAGCTGGCTCAGTGGAATAAGCACTTGCCTGGCAAGTGCAGTGGCGTGAGTTCAATTCCCGGTTCCGCAAAAAAAAAAAAAAAAGTACCAATTAAAAAAAAAAAGAACCAATTCAAAGTTTTATTGTATTTAGAAGTGCTTATATTTAAATCTATGCTTTTCTGAAGAAAGAAAACCTTAACTTGAATATAAAGAGCAAATTTAGAAGGAAGAGGTGGGAAATCCAAAAGAAAAATCAAAATAAAAAAATCCTTCCTAACTGCTCTCTCTTATTGGTATCCTAAGATATGGCTGTCTATCCAAGGGAGGTTTCTACTGGTGTCTTCCTGGGCTTCCCTCCACAATTTTCCCATCTGTCTCTCATTCCTTTCAAAATGTCATCTTCCTCCTGATACAGTTTTTGACCAATGATCCCTTTGTGTAGAGCATTCATTGGCTCCTGCTGGAGACCTATATAGAACAGTGCCTGGCATCTGTGTAGATTTCTTTCCTCCCCAAGAGCATGGCTGATGTTGTCTATTATTAATCCATCCACTGATTCATCCATCTATTCTTTCCTTCCTTCCTTCTATTCATCCAACTATGTGTGTGAGAATATGTGTGCATATTTTATTTCTCTACAGCATTAACATGGAATACTCAACATGAGAAGGTCCTCAATATCACTTTTCCAAGTCTTATTTACACCTCTTATGGGACATTGTTGTGCGTTCATCAACATTATGGAGAAAGGGGCTTGAGGTTAGGCATGGTGATGCATGCCTACAATCCCAGTACTTGAGAGGCTAAGGTAGGAGTTTAAGGTCAGCCTGAATTATGCACTGAATTTGAAGCCTGCCTCAACTACATACTAAGACCATGACTCAGAAATAGAGACCCTAAACTCTTGTCCTGAGATATGTGACAAGCCTTACACCCCTAGGGGGCACTAGACTAAAAGCATGCTGGGTGTGTTTCCCATGGACCTGGGCACTCACTTCTAGGCACCCTGGAGATTCCCTGATAAAGAAAAGCTTCCCTTGTTAGACAGATGCTTCTCTTTCTGTCTTGGGAGAACATGATCCATGTGCTCCAATTCCCCTTTACCCTTTCATATGTGAGCTTGTTTTGGACACCACCAGAAGATAAGAACACATACAATCACAAATGCAGTTTACACCTTGTCCTGGTTGTGGTGTTCCCAAAGTCCCCTCTCAAGCTAGAATGGGTTCCCTGCCCCCCCAGCCCATACATAGTGAGTGGAAGAGTAAGGAAAACAAGCATCTTAATTTTATTTCCTTCTCTGGTTTTCCCTAGCTATTGAATGTCTGTGCTGTCAATTCCTCACCTCTACTGTTTAAAAATCATTAATCCCTGAGTTCAGACATGTTAGAAAAACCTAGGGGAGAGGATGGACTTAGATCAAGTCATCCCCTAGAAATGAGGTTTAGTAGTGACAGTCTCAGTCAATCAATCAAGAACTCTCACCACCCACCCACAGACAAGGAACCAGGCATCAGAACTCATCCCAATATTTCACCCTAGCAACAGCATTATTACATGAACTGTGACATTAAAGTGAATTTAAAAATTATAGTGTGTGAATCCACCTTATTCAGTCTATAAGAATTTTATGGAGCCTCATCCCCTCCCTATCTGCTTTCTGACAAATAGGTGCCATCTGTAGAAACAGTAACTTGCTTTTGTCTTGTCTTCTTTTAGTATTTGTTTTGCATTGTTTGTAAGTTGACTAGAGGCAATTAAAAATGTAACTTCACCAATAGTTGGGGCAATGAAGATAATTTGCTACGCTAACATAATATTAGGTTTGGGAAAACTGAAAGACTTGAGCACTGAAACATGGCCTCAAGACATGCACATAGCCAGCCAAGTAGATCAGAGCTGTACTTATTAGAATATTGTGTTTACATGAGTCCTATCCTCAAAATATTTCATCATATATGTCCAAATCATCCAAAAATGAAAAAAGGAAAAAAAAAATACTTGCTCCCAGTTATTTTGGATAAGACATGCTCAACAACTGGTATTGTACTTGTTTTGCTACCAAAGTTCAAAACCAAATCAAGATGGGCTCATAAAGGAACAGAAAAAAGAAAATGTCCTAGTGGTTGAGCACCTGCATTAGCATTGTTGAGGCCTGGGTTCGATCACCAGCACTGTATCTACACCAAGTTTTATAAGGAAGCTGTTTAAACTGATACTCCAGGTATATCCAGAGCAACCTTACCAACAGCCACACCTGCCACCTTCCCTGCCATGTGTCTACGGGTAACACAGCAAGCCTTACCTGTTGTACATATATACGTGGACTCTGCTGGCCTGGAGTGCTGAGTCCAGGTGTTGTAGGAGCGCTTCTGTGGTTAGTACATTAGCACCTTCTTCTTTCGGGGTCTGTATCATGAGTTGAGGATTAAACATAGCCTCTTCTCCAATCTTCTGTCGAGTATAATTTAATTCACGACTTACTCGGCCACCAACTGAACAAACATGGGCAAATCTTCATTAGAACACCAAAAATGACCACCAATTCATATTCTCTTTATCTTGATAACCAAATCTAGGTTCTGGTGTCATGGAACAGGCTGATCTTTTGAGGAGTAGCATGAACTATGTCATGAATGAAAACTTTATGAATGATAAATATATTCAGTTCTTACTGTGGCCACCAGCTGTGCCCCCTGTCACTGAGGCACACCTCCTACATGCACACTGTGTGTAGTAGGTTCTAACTAACAGACCATGCCACAGGAGCAAGAAAATTTGAGACACCTTTTCCTTACAGACCAAACCAAATAACCCTGTTACAATTTCTTTCACTTGTATAAACAATGTGCCCCTGCAGTACATCTCAAGATAAACGGTTTCAATTTACACTCTTCTCCTAAGTAATCTGGCAAAGGTAACAAGGAAATGTTTCGCCTCGGGAGAAAAAGAAACAAGGCAGTGAGCCCATGTTCAGCACTCAACTTTCCAGAAGATCTTCGTGATTCAAGTCAGAGACCCCACAAAAGAGGAGCAGAATGCAGCCAGCAGGGCCATCAGTGGAATCCACTGGAGCCTACTTCTGTAAGACTCACCTTGTTGTATCTAGAGAACACAGGTGCGGTTTCTCAATCCCCTGTGCTCCAGAAGCACCCCAAGTGTTTTATAGGAGACTGAGCCACCATTCAGGAACCGGTCCAGCTCCACCGACACTACCATGCAAACTTGTCTTTCTCTCTTTCTGCTTTTTACAGCCTCAGACCTTGGCTTATCTCCCACTATCATGCTGGGCCAGTGCTAGCCATGTGCTGGGCAGCATCTGGGGAACAGAGATGCAGCAAAAGGTCCCCATAGCTGCCTGCACTGGCACAGGCATCCCATTCATTCAAGAGCAGCCAGTTCTGATGGTTACTCAAGTCACAGTAAGTTAATTAGTTACTAAAAAGCAGGCCTCCAGCTCTAGCTTAGGCAAAACTCAGTGATCATCGTTTTCCCAGGAGAAGGAAATCTTTCAAGTTTAATATTCAAGGACATAAACATTTTGTTTGGGCAAGTACTGGGAACAGCAGGGTATTTAACTCTCTTAGCTTATTTTATAAATAAGAGGGCAGGCAAAAGAGCAAATAATGCCCTAAGAAAACTAGTACAAAGTTGCAGGCTGGCAGGACCCCCCATGAAGGTTCCCACAGAGGACAAGGGTATGAGGGAGCTCTAAGGTATGAGGAGCTTGCTAAGGAGAATGGAGGGGGTGTGGCTCTTGGTAGAGCTCACCCAGAGCAGGGCACAGGTCTGGGCTCCCTTCCTGCACCTCACAAATAATCTCTGAGGGGGCCCGGGAGATGGCTCAGTGGAATAAGCGCTTCCCTGGCAAGTGCAAGGGCCTGAGTTCAATCCCCGGTTCCCCAAAACAAACAAACAAAAAAACAAACAAATAATCTCTGAGAAACAATCTGCAGAGGATTCATTTTGTAATGCTATTGGCCATTCTTTCCCTGAAAGCATACTAAACCTACCAGAAGATAGTCTTGTTCACAACTGCCTAAAAGTTACCTAAAGCTGACTTTGATCCAATTAAAGCTGACTTTCAACCATTTAACTCCCCTTTGACTCAATCCACATCCTAAGTACAGGGTGAACTATTGTTAGGAGCTAAACAGCCTATTCATAGTCTAGAACTCATTCCTGAAAAACTAGAGCTGCACCTTAAGGAACTCATCCCAACTTTTGCTCAACCTTCTTTTTTTCTAGCACTATCACATCTAAGGCTCCCAATCAAGAAACCCTTTCTAATTCTACCTACCTCCTCAGACTTTAGCACATGACTTACATTGTTACAAAACAGCCCTTCCTTTCACAAAAGTAACAAAATGCTTTCTTAACCATCGGTATACTATATTTCTACTTAAGAACTGCTATTAAATTTATTTTTCATGCTATTAACTAGTATTTCATTTTGTAAACCTAACAGGGATAGTGTTACAAAGCAAGTCATTAACTACCATGAAGTTTAGATACCATTCATTTTACTTGGTTAGTAGTTGTTCAGATGTGGATGTAGTCATTCATTCACCCAGCAAGTCTTTGTGGATATGCTGTAGGAAGAACCACACTGGTGGACGAGAACCAGTGACATGCAAGGCAATGTACAGCAAACCTCAAAGCTAATTTTCATGGCATGACAAGTGCCACAAGGAGAAGGTGGTGATGCTGCCTAGTGGGGAAGAAGTCAGGTTACTTCAAACAGGGAGGCTGGGAAGACTCAAAGGGAAGGGAACTATTGTTTAAGAAGAGCTGGAGAGTTGGGGCAACAGTATTCTTCCAGTAGAGAAGTCAGCAACTCAAAGCCCTAAGGTTTGTACCTTACTACACAGAGAGACAGAGGCAGGAATGGCTGAAGCCTGCCTGGTAAGCCTGTAATAAGTCATTCATTTCCGGCTTGCACTGTAAACTTAGCTCTTCCTTTGCTATATTCCTGGGTCAAAGAACTGCACAGCACTCCAATGCTCCTACGCTGTACTCACCCAAGGTGAGTGGGAGGAAAGCCACAGGAAACAGAAGCCCCTCTGGGCAGAGCTAATGCACCAACTCACCTGCCCTTTGCAGATGAGATAGCTCAGCGGACTAAGAATATCCTTAGGTTTTTTTTTTTGTTTTTTTTTGTTTTTTCTTTTTTGGCAGACCTGGGGATTGAACTCAGGCCCTTGCGCTTGTCAGGGAAGCGCTTATTCCACTGAGCCATCTCCCCGGCCCAAGAACCTCCTTAGGGACTGGGGTTCAATCCCCAGGACAATATGCCACACTGAGCTGGCCACTGCGCCTGTAATCCCAGCACTTGGGAGGCTGAAAACAGGAGTCACTACTAGTACAAGCTGCATAGTGAGACCCTGTACCAAACACATTAGGGGGAAAAAAAAAACCCTTATTCTAAATCACAGCAAAATGACAGGCCAGGGCTGTTCATAACTTACTCAACACTCTGGGAAGCTGAGGCAGAAAGACCACAAGTTTGAACCAGGTCTGGATAAAGTAACAATTTGGTGAGAAGCCCATCTCGAAGTAAAAAATAAATAAAAGGGATCATTACCTAAGTCTAGGGTTCAAAAAAAGTGAAAGCTACTTGATAGAGATCTAAATATAAACAAGCTCAAAGTAGCTCCATTACATCCTCCAGTTCTCTTTGTATCTTTGTTCTCTTCGCTCTCCTTCTTCAACCTCAACATACAACTTAATAATAAAACCACAGCTGACATTTCTGAAAGGCTCATGACCCAGAGACACTAAGTCACCTTTCACACTGTGTGATCTGTAGACCCCTTGAGCTCATTTATTTCCTCAGGAATATTTCTGATTGCTGCTGCTCCTCCATGCAGTTGGGGCCAGCTGTCCTGGACAGTGGGGGTCAAGGGATCCCCACCGAGGCAGGGACATCTGGGACACATCCCTGATGCCACTGCACTTCACTAACTTTCCCAGTAAAATGGGAACAAGAATAGCACTAAATAACCTGGTAGGATAGTGTAAGGATGAAATGACACTGTATGGAAATCTTCCCAGAGCCTTTACCTGGGTGTCCAGCTAGTGTCCATTAACACACTGGCTGCAGAACACAGGTCATCACCCTTACTTCAGAGCAAAAGTGTTGGGTGACTTACCCAAGGTCTTCTGAGAATGGAGTTTAGCGGAACAAGCATGGTCTAGGGAGGGCCAGATTCCACATACAGACTACACTGAATTCAGGGCTAGCGCTTGTAGAATGCATTAAGAAAACAGGCACAGGGCTCCTATTTAAAGGACAATGAAGTAGCCTCTGAGGTTTTCTTCTGTCCCTGATAAGATTAACTTTTTCTCAGCAGGGCTGCCCTATTTGTCTTCTGGTCTCCCGAGGAGGCCATGCTGAAGATGGTCATGAAATAAAGGCATATAGGAAACAAGCTGTGTAAATCTTTACTGATAAATTCTGCATCTTGTCCTCCAGAAATCTAAGGTCTATGCAAATATTTGAAAAACAAAAGGGTAAAAACAAAAAAAGCATACTTCCACAAATAACTTCCTGCTTAGGCTCTGCTCATTTTCTCCCCCAATCAAGCTAAGCATGGTTTTGCAAAGAAAATAGAAACAGCCAGTCATGATTGGAAAGCATTCAACCACAGGACCCTACATCTAGACCAGCACTACTCCAACCCACTGTGGCATCATTTCTTAGCACAGGCTTTTTCAGAGTATAATGCCCACAGCATCTGCACCAAACTTGCTAGCAAAAACCTACTGTCACCCACACAAAAATGATCACAGGCTCAGTGTCTCCTGTCCACCCATCTCTGGCACAGAGGCCACCCGGGGATGGCACTGACTCAAATTGTGGTGCAAGCATCAGTGAATGAATGGCCTCAGTGCAGAGTCCTGGGAACAGGCAGTCATCTGTACAAGATATTAATTCCTCCCAAAGCCTCAAAAAGTCAATCGGTCAAAACAAATGACCCTTTCAGCCTGAAAAAGTACCCACTCAGAGTCCAATTAGGAAAATGGGGTCTGTGTATATGCAAGCCTGGCATTTGCATTTGATTAATTCCATGAATTATCTCACAGCCTCAAAAGCCCCCCCCCCTTCTGTGCTTCTATTGCTTCTTGTGGGGACGAAAAAGTACAACTCTCTAAAAATGTGTAACTGCAAAATTATCACTATGAACTAATTTTACACACTAAGAAGTGAAAATTCAGTAATTTGGGCAAGTGGTTGGAAACTCCTGGGCTGTGCGTTGGATCACTCTCCCCTAGCACCTCTTGCATTCACAACAAGCCAACTGCCACATCCCACACTGTGCTGTTTTCTTGTGAGCATGGATGGGCCCATGGGTGTCGCCACAGGAAATGCTACAGAAAGCACATGTATCTGCCTCATACCTGGCTCACACCCCTGTGGACCACACTAGGGCAGTCTCAGGAGTGCCCATGTGCCTGTATTATGGCCCCCAGCCTCCAGGCCAGCAGCTTGGGGGCCATCTGCTATCCCCCCCCAGGCTATCTCCTCTATGCAAGCTTTCCGGAGGCCAACCCTCACCCCTGTCGGAGGCAATCAGGTCAGCCCAGCACTTGTCTGTGGCAGCTCCCAGGACCATCAGCTCCCAGGACAACACTGCATCTGTCACAGTGTTCACTTGGGGCAGCAGCAATAATGGCTAAGCATAACCTCACCAAAGACAAGCGCCTCCCATGGTCAGAAGCATTCTTTATCCCTAACCACAGGCCTTCTAAGCTGTAAGCTGCCCCTGTTCTACCACGATCTCACCTGAATTTCATGTGCTACCAGCCAATCCCACCATTCTTCAGGAAATGAGGACACTCAGAAAGGGCCAACACCTGGCCAAGCAGCAGAACCCCAGAATCAAAACTGCATCTTTTGACCAAGGTCTGAGTTCTTACTGAGAGCTAATGTCTTCATTTTTAAAAATAAAAACAGAAAGCAACCCAATGACAATAAAACCCAAGTGTTTGGTGTAGGGCTCTTTACGACAGCATTCAGGCTACTGAATACCATTAGCCCTCATTCCCTTCTCCCAGCCTCTGGGGCTGACATCACCTCTCAGCACTGCACAGTCTTCTTGCCATTATCCAGCCAGCCCGGCCTCTTTTCATTGGCCTCTTACTGCAGCAGGCCTTGGAGGGGGAGGGAGGACAACAGTATGGCCACCTTCGCATGCAGCGCCCTGGCCTCTGAGGACACCATGCTGGCCTGATTTATCTCCTGCACTGTTCCTTCCCTCTGCATCTGTGCAGGGAGACTTGCGTCACTGAGGGCCACTTTCATGATTTTGTTGCCATCAGGATTAGCTGGATTAGGGGCTAGGACATAAGGACCCCCCGGTGCCGTGAGGAAGTTTCATCGCAAGGTCAGCGGGGTGTGAACTATATTCTGTCAACACCACCACTTCTTACAACCACCACGCAAAAGCCCACTGGGGTGGGGGTGGGGGCAGAAAAAAAATGTTTCAAGGGCAAAATGTATGAACTCTTCATAGCAATAAATTCCCCTAGCAGGCCCTGCAAAGTGTGTGAGCTATTCAGGACAGTCCTTGCAAATAACAAACCCGACAAACTAAAGGATTCAGTGGGTCTGACAGTGGTGGTGGATGGAAAGAAGAGTAAGTGTAATTACCCACATGGGAGAAAAAGAAAAAGTTAATATACAAAACCAAACCTAGACTTTTCCTAAAAACCAGTCAAGCAGTTTGGGAAAGTCCCAGTGATGTGAAACCTTATATTCTGTCCAAGGTTGACATTTTGTCTTCTGGAGGACAAACACAAACCCAACCACGAGACCTCGGCATCACCATTTAATGCAAAGAAAAACTACACGGGCAGGGCAGTCTTTGGAGAAATGGTTGGGCGGGGGGCAGTGCTAGAAGACAGGAAGAACAACAACAATAATTTCCAACTCTTTAAAATCGTCAGTGAGCAATTCTTCTCTCAAGGTAATCATTTGGCCCATTTACCTATACAAACCTCCCATTTGGGGCCCCGCTCATCTGAACCTTGCATGAAGGAAACGGAATCGGAGAGAAAGTAATGGGATTCCTGCAAGTGTGCACGAGTGTGTGTGTGAGTGTGTACGCATTTTATAGGATAGTCCCTCTTGCACAGAACGGGGCTGTTCCATCAAAGCTGTATCTGTTATATTTCTTTCTCTTCTGTTTGGCGTATTCACCAACAAGAGAAAAGGAGGTAAGCTCTGGCGGCCCTGACCTGCAGCTGGAACACAATACTTTCGCACAGCCCTGCCGACCCCTGACATAAATTTTACACCGCAGCTGGCATTTACACACTCAGCATTACCATATGTATAGCTGCTCAGTGCTAATTATGCTAATCACCTGTCTAACTCGCTGCTGCGAAAAATGGTTGTATTTAGCAGTCCAGTGCCTACCAATGCAGCTTACTGTGTGGCTGAAATGTACATTCAGATGGCCCTGAATGGCAAGATTTTTCCACGTTGCTGGCTACATTCAGGCCTCAGAAAAATTTATTCAAGTCAACTGGTTTCGGTCTGCAACAAAAAAGTTACGAGAAAAAAGTGAGTGTGTTCTTGCCCTAACATTCTGGATCTGCTTGCAAGCAAAATGATAAATCAATTGGTGTGGGAAACAAAAAGGGAGAGAGATTTCTTTTGGGAGCCATGTGAAACTGTAGCCTATTAAAAAAGGGGGGGGGAAGGGTCATCCTATTCCCCAAATCTCTAGAAAGAGCAGTTAATAGATATTTAGCCCTAATCCCAATTCTCTCAAATTGCAAGCTTTGTTTGCAATTAAGCAAGGTATTTAACATGTGCAATCCCCCTGACCACGTATAGGCTGAAATAATGGGATAATATTTATCATTTCTTGCTCATTGCAATTGTGTGTGAGCTTCACAGGGGAAAAACATCAGGTGTGAGGAAATAAACAATTGAACAGGCAGTTAGGAAATGTTCTTTTCTTAAAAAACCTCTATTGAAAAAGGGACTGCATATGATGTCTGTCCATTTTGTGACTCTCAGTTTCTTACTAAATAAAGGAGTAAAGGAAATTGGGGAGCAGGGGTGGGGAAGATGGTAGAATCCAAAAAAGAAAAGCGGAGGCCAAAACCTTGTATTTCCTTAATTTCAAAAATCCTGTTTTTATCACTGCCAATTCTTGAGGCAGTTTCCTCTATTCACTCTTATAGAATGGATTTCTTGAATCAGGACAACATTAGCGCAGCTAATTACATAATTACCTATATTCAAACTGAAATCTGATTTCTTCCTAACTCATGAAACATGTTCACATTATTTTTTTAAAACCCTGAGTTCAGTCAGCCTACGAACTCTGCATATCAGGCTGTGGGGATGCACAGAAAAAGCTGAGGCTGTCCACTTCTTTTAATTGCCCACAGCTTTGTGAAACCCATTGAACTGGAAGGTATCCCAGAGGGCCTAGCTCCTTTCTCACCTCAGCAGCCTCCTGACTTAACCTCAGAAAGCAGGATCCAACTATGTTTTGCTTCTTACCATGTGCTTCCCCCGCCCCTCCACCCCAGGGCTACAAAACACCCTGGCAGCCACTCAGTGATAAATCTTTGTTAGGTGTACAGGCAGAAGGTGAACCAACCCTGCAGGCCTTCTCTGACACGCAGGAGTTTGTGAAGGAAGGCAGGCAGGCTGGGTCTTCTGGACTGACTTCCTCTCACCTTTCAATTTAATGAAGACAGATGACAAGAAGGATGGTGCCAGGATGACCACAGCTTTCTTGCAACCCACTCCTCACTTTTGTTGGAGATTTCTCTATTCGAAGTTCCTTCAAAAGAATCCAGGGCCTCATACTTGCTAGACAAGCTCCTACCACTGAACTACACTTCCAGTTCCTGTTTTAACATTTTATAAATGTATCTGACCCTATGAGGTAACATTAACCAAGCCACATCTTGCTCTTTGGCATACCAATTCATGGTGCTATTCCAGACTGTTAATTTATCTGGGTTTTGTAGTTCCAGATCTTCACTGTGCAGCCAAAAACACAACTATCACTACTGTACTCACTGCAGAGCTGAGGGCCTGCCCCTCTCCCCAATCCCTCTGCTGCTCTTAACTAGTGGATGGACCACCCTGCCTCATGGCACAGGGCAGTGTTTACATTGCAGTACTCCACTGTGTAACACATCTGGCATTTTTGGGCAGGATTCCTGAGCTAGGGGCCAGAAGCCCTTAAGCAACGATTTAAGGGGGAAAAAAAAAAATCGCACACATTGACTTAACAAAGGCCATTTCCAGTTCCTTCTGCTTACTTCAGTCCATGTTTCATCAGCAATTGCAAACTATCTTGGTTACTAAACTGAGTAAATCTATTCCTTCTTTTCACTTATCCTAACAATAATAAATAAAGCATGTGCTGTGATACAGGCCTGGCTTCTCACTGACCTTGCCTTCATAGCCAACGGCCTTATGGGACCCACATGCAGTTTGGACGATTAGGGGCAACTTGCACCTGGGTTTCTGGATTAGAAACAAGGTCCTGCACCCATATTATAAATCTCTCTGACAAGAAACTCGTCATTCACTAGAAGGAACCTAACTGCCCACCAACAACAGTCTCCCTAACACATGACAACTGTTTTTTCAACTGTGTTCTAAACCCCAAATGAAACATGACAGGTACAGAAGGGCCAAGGAAGGGTGCATCTTTCTGTACTCAGACTACAAAAAACCTACCCGACAGTCAAGCGGTTCTTATGACTGAACTCTGTTTGGCAAGTTAATTATTTCTGTTAAAACCCATTAAAAGACATATATCTGTTAAAAAAAA
>NDGN011497039.1:6068-17315 GCA_002564285.1 Tympanoctomys barrerae
AGAGAGAGAGAGAGAAAGAGAAAGAAAAAGAAAAGAAAAGAAAAGAAAAGAAAAGAAAAGAAAAATGCTATGTGAGTCTCACATTCAAATGACACAGATAAGGCTAATCAGAGAAGAGCTACCTCAGGGTTTAAAACTCTAGGCAGCCGTATCCTATTTGTAAAAGCCATCAAATTTGGGGTGGGAGAGACAACATCAGGTCTATTCTTAAGAACTCAAAAGGGGTCCAGCCCCTGGTGTGCAATGCTGTCCCCACCCCCAGGGCATCCTGAGAGGGCAACTGAGACTGGCGGTGGTGGCGTGCACCTGTAATCCCAGCACTTGGGAGGCTGAAAGCAGAAGAATCACTATGAATCCAATCTGTGTAGTGAGACCCCGTAGACTCTTTACTACATACATTTAAAAAGAAAACAAAACTCAACAGGGCTTATGCTTACTTACAATAAATCTTCATTAGCAGGACCTACAAATAGAGTGGTTAAGGCAGTAGAATCTGCGGTCACGCTCCCTGTGGGTTTGTAGCCCAGATGGCTCTTTATAGCGATGGAATTTTGAACAAGTTGCTTAACCTCTCCAAATAGCAACAGCCTCCGTTACAACAGATGCTTCTAAGAGTTTTCGGAGGATTGGAAGAGTGTGAAATGCACAGAAACTGTTCACCCTAGTGCCTGCACGGAATGAGAACCCAACTGACTTCAGGGATCAGGATGATTTTACACAGACTGTAAACTATATGTTGTTCACTGGGATTCCACAAGCTTTGGTGAGAGGCATGTTTTTGTCATTGCAGTCAGACAGACTCTATGACTAGCAATTAAGGATGACTTTAATTAAAATGAGGTAATTAATTCATGTCATTGTGTTTGATTAGCTATCTAAGCAAAATATCCAAAGCTAAAAATGACAGCATCGAAGTGAAAAAGAAAGAGAGGATCCTGAGTTATGATAAGATTAGGGATTTTGTGGCACAGGATATAAACTTACGTGGAGTTTACCGGCAGCATCCAATGTTTCAGCTTTAAAAAATAAAAGTATGGTTCAAGCTACATGTTTATTTGTAGAATATTTATGCATTATGTTATAACGATGGTTGTGGTTGCCACAAAGTGCTTCGTTTACCTTTAAATTCTGTGAATGTGTCATGCATGCAGAAGCAAGGGGTGGGACTGTGCACTCAAGTGGGGGCTTTAAGTGCAGTATCTGGCAGAGTTGCCTTCTTTCTGCCAGTTCAAAAGATCAATCTGTTTTCATACAGAATATACTAAAAATTTTCAGTCTGTTAAACAGCCTTCCTCTGATTCAGCCCTTTAGATATTCTTGTGCAGCAGCAGCTCTGTGTGGAAATGCCATGCACTGAGGGCACACACGCACACAAAACAATGTGTACAGGATACTGCCTCATCCCAGTTAGATGTCCATTTGTTACTGTATTTTTTAACAACCCTTTATCTCTTAGTGTTATAAACTCTGCTTAAAACTGATCAAAGTCTCATTCTTGTCAAAAAAAAAAAAAAAGATTAGGGATTTTCATGGTGTGCAAGAGAGGGCTGAGGCCAGGGGAGCGCACTGGGTCAGGAGCAGTGGGCTGTCCATCAGCGTGGCTTCATCTTTCCCCAGCCTCTGCCCGCCTGGTCGCTGCCCTTTAGCCAGCCTGACTTCTTCAGATTCTTCTGAAACATGATTTTGTCCACTATGAGTCTTTGTACTTGCTGTTCCTTCAGCCTGGAACATTCCCAGAGCATCTTTATTGGATTAAGCCTTTAGCTATTGATTAAAATACTTTCAGAAATCTCCTTGACATACTGGACTGGGTCAGTTTCCTCTGACAAATTCTCTCCTACCCCTGAGCACTGGCTCTGGCATCCCATGTCATTGTATCCACTTGTTCAAAATTTGCCTTCTCTGCCAGATGGTAAGATCCATAGAGTGGAGACCAGTTCTGATACCACACTCAGGCACAGACAAGCCAGCTCATTGGTGAGCTGAACGTCCTTATGTGTTCTTCCTGTCCACTTCTCTGCAGCTCCCTGGGGACAGCAGTGATCAGAACAATGCCTTAACAGTGTTTGAGAACAAAGAGCAGTTCCTACTTGGCAGATGATGGACAATATTTTCCTTTCTCCAGATGCCCACATTTCTCAATCCTACTCTGACTATAAACTTATCAGTGGCCCCTGGACCACAGCACCACATTCCTTTTTGGGCTCCAACAGCATTGAAAGCTATGGAAGAAAATACCTCCTGAGGGCTTTGGGGTCAAGGCAAGAAAGCAGGGACTCTGGAGTCTCTAAGGACATTGACTCATTCAATAATAATTTCATCATCATAACTGCAGCCTATACAGTGCTTGTATCACCCCTATCTCACCACTACCTTAAAGACCTTATGAAATAGGTATTATTAATATAGCACCCTCTTCTACAGCTGATAAAACTAGGGGATAATTTATTGAAGCAACTTTGTCTACGTTACAGATGCAAGAAGGCAAGATCTGAACCTGAACTCTTAAGGAAGCAATTTTGCAGCTCATGCATCTTAGTACTGACGATTATATGGCCAAGCGTCGAGATTAAATGCTAGGAAATTGGAAACTATCAGGTCTCAGATATTGACCTTTGGGGAGCTTGCAGTTGGGTGAGGAATTCAGGCAAAAAACATGGACAGGCTGTGCTGGTGCTTAAACTAGAGAGATGAACATGGAGGGGAAGCCTGACAGGCCACCTGGAAGAGCTGCTCGCTTAGTGGACGATTTCATGCAGTTTGCCCCTGCATAGCCACAGGCATTCAAGCTAGGGCTTGTGTACTTGGGAGATTGCAGTTCCTGAGTTAACAGGAGGAAAATGGATCCTTGAGGGATTTTTTTCTTGGTATGTGATGAGTTTTCTCTTGGACAAAGGATATGTTGCTTGAACTAAAAAGGGGAGAAAATCAACTTGAGTCTGTAAAAGCTTACGGTATAATTTTAAGTTATTAGAATATTATTAATGTGCAGGGAAACACTTCCAAAATGTTCTGCTTGGCCTTTGATTCAAATAAAAACCATTTTATTATCTGGTTTAGTATTCTCTTTCTAAAAAGTGGCTAATTTGTGCTTTTTATTTTTTAACGTTTTCAAAGACTCTAGAAACGAGGATACTCATTACTCACTTTGCCACATGTGTTGTTTCCTTTTTTATTCCCTATTTTTGGTTCCAGAAATGTCTTCTACATAACCCAGTAGAAGATTTTGGCAGTGCCAACAGAATTATTGTGGTTATTTTTCCCTATACATTGAGAGACCTCTGAGATATCAGTAGATTTTTTTTAACTTAAGATACTTAAAAACTTAAAATTGATTGGTGGTTTGTTAAACAGGCAATGTGGAATAATTAACAGCATGGGAGATATGATTTTGACCTTTTGACTATCACTGGATAACTACTAATGAGTCCAACAAATATGTATTATGCATGTGTTTAACACTAAGCTCTGGGAATACAAAAATTTACATGAGAATATCACTCCTGGCTTTATGAAATTCACATTCCAAGATATGGGAAAGAGCTCAGATTTTTGAGGAGGTAAAAAATTATTTTGGTGTGCAAGTGTTCGGGAACAGCCGATGAAGCCATAGCGAACCTGTGCTGGGGGGTATTCATTGTGGCAGAGACGCGCTGTACTTTACACACAGCAGGGAGAAGCCATCTGAGAATAGATTGTTCCAGTTCGGATGCTACTGATTATAAGTAAGATTAATCCAGATGAAGTAGCTCAAGGAAAGAGGACTTATTGTCAGGGAAAAGAGGTGCCTGTGGAAAGCAAGTCTGCAAAAAGCCTGGACAGGCCTTGCTGAAACTGAAAGTAGGAAGTCAGAAGAAAGCCCTTGCTTCTAGGATGTTTTCTTTACTACAAGCAGCTCGCCAGTCTTTACAAATGGCCCCTCTCTGTTTGTCCTCATTGTGCCAGTCTTATTAGGGGAGCCTCGGTGCAGAGTGTAGGTGACCACACTGTAAACTCAGCTACTCAAAGCTTGTGTCTTAGCTCCTGATTCACTTTCCTGAAGTGAAACTGAGTGAGTGTTGCTGATCTCCTCTTGGATAAAGTGCATTATATACAGCATTGTCTAGGGATTTCTGAAAGGTTTCCCAGGTAACTTGTCCTTCCATTCTTGACCCGGGCTACTAGAGGAGGCAGGGTGGGACTATCTTAATTCTGAGTGCGTTGGACCATCTTAATTCTGCCTCTTAATTATGGGGGAAAATAATCTGTGGAAAGATAATTTATTAAAATCCTTCGTAGATACAGGAAAACTTTGCCTTGTCAACTTCACAGAGTTTAATAAAGACCAAATGACAAAGTTGTGAAGATCTGATGTTCTCTGGCTTGCTGTCATTCTGCTCTAAGTAATATAGGCAAGAAAACATATCATGGTACACAAGAGTCTTAAAAATAATATATGGAAAAAATTATGCCAACCATTATCAGACATACTGCCAAATATCAGCTCTCAAGAAAATATATCAAAGTACATAAAAAGTCTGAAAAGGTGTAACACAGAGAAAATTATCCCAATCACTGATCACCTATAATCTCTCAAGACAAGCTCTCTTGATGGTCATAAATATGGATCATTAAAGTGATAATTAATTTTTCATATTTGAGCTGGAAGTAATTTTCAACTGTACAGTATGATCCTTTGAAAAACTTGTAGTGTCATTTTGGGCAATATGATAAGATAGAAATAGGAAAAATACAGCTTTGTATTTAGGATATGCTCTTACAAAAGGGAAGAGAAGACCTTGATGTTGAGAAAGAGATGAGCCTTTTCTTGATTAAAGATCATTCTCCAAACAAGGAGGTGACTATAGCTATTTTTCTGTCCAGGAAATGGTTCTACAAGCAGAACGACCTGCTTAGTGTGGGGCATCCTCACTGGAACAAATCTTTTACAGGAACATTCCAATGAATATGTTTAAAGCTCTCATCAAAGGAGAAAACTTGGGAGCAGAGTTTGTGCAAAGAGCTGCCAAGATGCTAAGCATTCTTCTTGGAAAATGGATGTACCAGAAGCCACAGTTTGATAAGTTACTCACTAAATAGTCTTATTTCTTTGATCTTGTTTCTTTTATTTGAGTCATAGCTTTTTAATATCCCAACATGGCTTGATAGAAGAAATGGTGTACTCAAAAACTGTAGCTTCTTATCTGTGGACCTGGATCACATGATCAAACTTTAATCTGCTTTGTGTGTCTAATAGAAAGTTAGGTGACATTTTTTATTGTCTAGAATTTTGACTGAAGTCCATTATCTCAGAAGACTATGAAATGGTCATGCATGTTTTAAAATGAAGCACAAACCACATATATACTAGTTTCCAAGAAGGAGTTTTAAAATGTCACAGTTCATCAGCTACTTAAGAATGAGTTTCTTTGAAAAAGGGGAATGGAGAGGCCCTCCATCTTACACAGTGTCTACCCCACCTCTTATAAAAAGGAATAACTCCAGGAGGGGAGCTAAAGCCCTAACCTATGTGAGGGCTCGGAGCCAGGCTTTCCAGATTACTTAGGGACTAGTGTTGAGTGTGGGGGGAGAGTTTATATTCAACATCTGTGTGTCCCCCGAGACCTTTTGAGAAGGAAGGCCTTCCTATTACCTAATCATAATTCATTCTCAGCTAATTTTACCTCCCTCCTCCACCTCATGTTTCCCTACAGCATTCAGCACTTTCTAAATCATTATTTAGTGAATGTTTCCTCCCAAGTGAATTCTCTCAGGTCAAAGTCCTTGTGTTATTCATCACTGCAACCCAAGTACTTTGGGTAGCATCTGGCACGTGGCAGGGATTCCAAACATGCCCAAAGTGAGTTCATTGTGAGGAACTGCATATGTGTCTTCAATCTGGAAAACATAGAGTACCTGACTCTCTGAAATGGACAAGCTGGCTGGAGACATTTGGAGGACAGGCCCTGAGAACTGCTTGCAGGGACAATAAGATCAACCATGTGGTCCAAGTGTGTGAAGAGTAGTCCTGCGGTCAGACCAGGGCCTGAGAAGGTATGAGTAGCAGCCTGAAGCCATCTAGTTCCAGCAAAAGTACACCTGGAGCAGCAGGCAGGAAAGGCCCCCGAGCTAGTGCCAGCCGTCTGCCATGGCCAGCGGACCCACAGCCATTTTAAAACTGCCCCGAGTGGCGAGCTCTTGCTACCTCCTTCTTTTTTGTCTTGCTCCAGATTCTGAGGAAAAGGAGCCAGATCTCTGCCCAGGACAGAGGTGGAAGGCCGAGCAAGGGATCACTGAGGGTGCCAAGCTCACTGCCACCTCCTTCCCACTGTCGGTTCCCCAGCATGGGTATGAACCAGGCCCACTTTAAATCTATTAAGAGAGTAAAGATTTGATATTAGAAGACACTAAACTTGTAAAAAGCCTCCCCAGGAGATTTGTTACATGTAAAGATTACAGGACAATGCGTGAAATGAGTTGTAAGTTTTATTTAAGTTTATTTTATGAATTTAGGACAAGGTTTATGGGGTGTACAGGGTCTCATTACATAGATTGGACTCCTAGTGATTCTCCTGTTTTCAACCTTCCAAGCATTGGGATTACAGGCATGTGCCACCATGCCCAGTCTCAACATCTCAGTGCACCCTAGGGGTGGGGCCTGGTACAGCACGCTGGGGATCAAACCCCAGCCGCTGCGCTCTGTCGAAGCAGGTGCTTTAGTCCGCTGAGCTATCTGGCTGGCCGCGAAGTTTAATTACAAAGAGCAGATTTCAAGGTGTCTCAGCTACTCTTCTGTCGTTGCTAGGACAAATACCTGACACTCAAAATTAGGGAAGGAAAGATTTATTCAGTTTACAGTAAATGGAGGATTCAGTCCATACTCAGTTGGCTCCAAGGCAGAGGGGCAAATGGCAGAGGGCAGTAGTTCGTGGCAGAGGAAGGCAGCAAAACAAAGAGCAAAATGGAGGAGCAGCAACAGTGTCTACAGAGAGGAAGTGTGTCCCTCCGTCTCCACTACATTCAGGCTCTCCGCCCCAGGCTGGATGTAGCACTCACATCCATAATTCCAGCAATCATCAGACCCACAATTCCAGTGGATCATGAGTTAATCTCAAACTCTAGAAGTCCCCACCCCGTGACTACATGAGGCTTTGGGGTGACAACTGGATACAAACCATAACACAAGGGCATTGCCAGGGAAGCACTAATTTCCTTCTGCTTTGTACCTGTCCAAGTCATTACTTCAAATAAGTCTCATATGCATAAAATCGGGAAGGGGGGAAGCTGTCTAAATATCCCAGAATGCTGTTCAGCATGTGGTGGACCCTCAATACACATTTGTGGTTGATGGTACTATCAGTTCCCATAGTCTTTCAGAAACACAAAACCAGACACGCAGTCCCTGTCACATGTCCCTACTGGGTTTATTTCTGATTTACCTGTTTCTTCCACAGATATTTCCAGTAACTACAGAGTTTTCTTCCTTCAAATTTTTATGCTCTACAAGATAGCCACCATTACTGATGATTCATTAAAATTCCAGGTGCCTTCTAAGCACATTGCATGCATGATTTATCAGTCCTCCCACAGCCCTAAGAGGTCAGTAAGAGTGCGACCTTGAGGCTGTCCACAATCAGCTCACTCAGCGGTGTCAGGTGGAAGGCTGCAATGCAGAGCAAATCTGAAGCCAGAGAACTCGCAGGGGCTGCCCACACATCACGAGGGGAGAATCACGCCCACAGTCGGAAGATGCACTCGCCCCCTGCTGCACATCCTGCCTGCAGGCTCTTTTTCTTTGTGAAATCAGAGCAGCTAATGCATATTCCCATCACCGTATTCCTTGCATGGAAAGTAGGGCTTGTACTCATCACGTGTCTATAGGATGAAAACCAGCCACTGTGAAATAGCTGGTAAAATTAATGCTTCAAATGAAAAGCCTTGGATCTCAATTATTGAATGTCAAGTTCCAAACAGAAACTCTGGCTGTCTAGGGGGAAAAAAAAAAACCCAGCAAGAATCTCTTTGTCCATTTTTAATTAAACCTATCTCCAGATCTTCTGTCTCATCCACCCCACTTGAGTGTGTGTGTGTAGTGGATCAACAGGCAGGATCAGCTTGCTTTTGCCTTGATCGCAGAGCTCCAGGGTCAGGCCCAGGATACGCACGAATAGCCCCTAGGTGGCTAATTCTTATAAGTCAACGGATCACACGGCTTAGCTGTTGCCAAACACAGGGCTTAATAACCCGTGCACACCTCATATTTTGTTACATGCATCTCCCTTTCAATAACCCCACCGGTGAACCTCCCCAATTAGCGCAAGCTGAATTAATGAGGTGCTCTTCATGTGCATGAACTCTCCCACAGAATAAGAAAATTCACAGAGAAAAAATATTTCCGTAGCTCTAGCGAGGGTACAGGCATTTTCCTACTTACAGTGCTACTTACTACATAGCAGATAAAGGACTTCCAGTATTATTTTACTGTATAAGGGTATGTGGAATTTCATTAGCTTTTCCTTCCTATGCAACCTGTTCCCATGGACTGTAGGTGCATGGGTCAGTATAACAGGTACATCCCCAGGGAGAACATGAATTAAGTTCAGAGTTTTATTTGCTTATTATTTACAAACTTCTCACTCTGTTAGGGCTTTGCTGGATCGCAGTGTGATTTGAAACTGCTTGGCCAGTAGATGGGGAATTATAACTTTTCCAGTTCCTTCTTTGGCACAGGCCCTGGAGATTAGATTTGGTTTCAGGAACCTATGAGCCTCAGTAGTTCCAGAATCAGATGCTCAGAAGGCACCACAAAGAGGCCTGGCAGTGTACAGTAATATCAGGGGTGCGAGGCTGGCAATGGTGCAGAGCTGTCCGCCCCACGGCTGTGGCATTCACTGCCCTGGTGCTGAGGAATGGGGCAATTGCTAATCCTCTGGACATGTCCAGTGCTATGTTTCCTATACTCAAGTACTCATGTGCAGAATTTATTGCAGGGAAAACACATGGGGAATCATTTTCTGGGCTTCAGCATACATCATGTCAAGGTCTCTCTGTTCTGAATAGTTCATGGTTGCATATCTTTCATTAGTGTCCACTGCCTTCCTGGCATTCTTCTTAATGTGCTCATGACAGTTATTGTGTTAGGCACCCACCAGCTGGCGACGTCAGTGGTAGACTGCAGGCATCCTAGAAGGCCCCATGGCACTTGGCTGACGACGAGAGCACCTGCTTGCTGCATCCCTTCTCTGCAGGATACAGAGGTGGTCCTTGGGTATGTTCATCTGCCTCTTGCCTTAGCTGAGTCAGGAGTCTCATCTTCCACAATTTGTTGAGCAGGGAACTGGGACTCAGCTGGCACAAATGACTTTAGCAAACTCACACACTGGACCACTGGCAGAGCTGGGATGCTGCCCTAAGTTTGTGATCCCACAAGATCCACCATGGAATTTTCACCTGTTCTAATCTGCTAAGAATGCTGAGCCTCACTCTTCTCTTCTGTACAAATGGGAAAATAATACTTGTGTTGCTTGTCTTCCCGGAGCAATGCAGAAAGCAATTTAAAGAAAATGCTTTGTAAGCATTTTAGTGCTATAGAATACGGGATGTATTGGTAAGTTAAAAACTGACTGAGAAAATTTAACCTCCAAGGCACAATCTGTTAGCACAGAGAATCTGGAATCTTCATGGCTGACCAAGGTAGGCAGACTGAAAGGGAGATATAACTGGCAGCTAATCTCCACGTTTTCTTCCACACGTGTACCTGCCTACATCCTGGGTTAAAGGAGAACATTTTACTTAAGATTTAAAAATTGATGATTAATGTTACCAGTTGCATTGGTGATCTTCTGACTGATTCCTTATAGTTCTGTCTTTCCATGTCCATAAACAAAATCTTTTACCAATCCATTTATTACAAAAGGACCCATCATTGCTTGAAACTTTTGCAATGAAAATAAGACTGACAGTATTATGCAGATCAGGGCTAGTGACACTTTAAGCTTCCCTCATAAAAAAATTAAATCACAAGCAGTGCATGATTTGGGGGCTATTATTATTTGGAACAGCACTGCTCCTGTCCACCCACCTCTTCTACTCCATCAGAATCCATAAAACATGAGCAAGCTGCAGAATTCTCTGTTTAACTCTATCTCTCTCTAACCACATTGCCTTTTTAGCACACTCACTGAGACACAGAGCCAAGCTCTAGATATTTCTTTGGCCTTTGACGTGTACATTCAACTATGCAGCTTTTGAATTTTTGAAATAAATGGCAATGCTGGGAAAAGGACCAAGGTGGGGAAGCAACGTGACTTCTCACAAAAATGAGTTGCTCGATTCTGGGTCCGTTTGCTGCTCTCAGCAGCCCCTCAGAGTTGGAAATATGTTTGAAGGGAACCTAGGATCGGGATAGGCTGAGGTGTTTTAGAGAACAGCTCACTCACCGGACGTGAGCCTACTTCCTTGCCGTAGCAGGCTTGCCACCCTCATATCGTGTGATGACTGCAGCCACATGGTCACCACAGAACTCAGTGACAGCAAACAAAAAGGGACAACTGCACAAAATCCACAGTGAAAAGGCTTGATTCTAATCTACAGGATATGTTAAAATAATATTATTGGAGTTATTATGCCAATACATATGAAACCAAAATGAATAATTTCTAAAAACGAAATAACTAAAAGAAAAACAATCTAAGCAGACCTACCTGTAAATCTTAATAAGCATCTTATGGAAGGTGACTCCGAACCTCACCTCTAGAATTTGTATGCACTTTGTTCAAAAAGCTGGGGTACCAAGAAATGTAAAAGGCAGAGCTCCCGTTTCCCAAAAAATGAGACATTTGGAGAGAGAATGGGTAGCATACCCATCTTGGTATGAAAGGGAATACATTATTTGGCATAATTTCCATGTAAACCTGGGTGAAAGTTTCAACATCAATCGTAGTTACAACCATAGCAACTATATCTATCAATGGATGAGTATTCACTGTAATTCGGACATTTGATATGCATTGTTTCATTTCCTACGTACCTGGCATCCGGAAATAAGTAGTATTCCTCCTATTTTATACATGAGAAACTGGTCCTGAAGGAGATGCAGGACTTTTCTGAATGTTATCCCCCTGGTGACTAGTGTATCTCCGCCCAGGACCAACTTAGAGTGTGGGGCTGGGTGATCTAAGTAAGGGCCACGTTCTCTTGTACGATGGGAGAAAGAACACACCAAATAAAAGCTTTGGTGTGGACCTACAGAAAAAAAGATATGGGGCC